>JBAMJR010000284.1:45000-127500 GCA_038501785.1 Myoxocephalus aenaeus | reverse complement strand
TGAATGAAAGAGTTTAAGGAAGAGGACGCTCTATATGCAGGGTATGTAAATGCAGCCTCTGCTCCAAGAAGATCAACTACAGTAAAATGACTCGCATGCCTCTCATCACTTAATACAATCAAACTGCACCCTTCACCCCTTATGAGTGCAGGTATGATTATTACTTTTGAATGTGTGTGGGTAATTTATGGTCCTGCTGCAGAAAGAAGCATCTCCTCAGCTCCTGACCTCACTGTACTTTACTTTAATTTACTTATTTCAATCTTTATCTTTTATCTTTATTCATTTATATGTTTTTATTTAAGTTGTTTGTGGTTGGAGGAGAGCATTACCCATAGAGCCCAATAGAGGGCTGCACCTGTGCATATAGAATTAGGGTTTCAATATCATAACCTTTGTTATAGATAGATGAATATAATATAGATATGTATATATATAAATATATATATATATATATATATATATATATATATATATATATTTATAGTAAGTTATATGTAGGTCAAACACAAACTACTGTAATGTATTTTTTAATTAACAGAACAAAAAGCAAATGATTATCACAGATTTGTGTTTCAGACATTTTTGACATGATTGGACTGAATAATAATCCATCACTAACCTGCAGTAACTGATGTCACCACTAGATGTCGGTGTAACAGATTATCCATATGTAGTTTAGAATGTGTAGTGCGGCTTGTGTCCTGCAGGGGGCGCTCGTTCACACTGATGTGTTTTACATCTGACTAGGAAATATAATCAGATGTTAAATAGAGCAGAAACCACACACACACATATTACACACACACACACACACACACACAGAAACACATTATATTACACACACACACACACACATAAACACATTATATTACACTCACACAAACATACACTCACATGCACACAAATTATATTACAAAAATAAACACACATTATACAGTGAGTACTGTGACGGTCGCTGTCTCTGTCCCTAATCACTGCAGGTGTGCGTTTCTCCCTTTGTCCCTGGAGAACAGATGACGTGATGCAGAGCACCTGGTCCAGGAAGGGGGACGCCATAAAAGCCCTGCAATAGCGTTGCTCACGGCGGGGCGCGCAGGTCTTCCTCTCGGACGTAGGCTGAGTGACTCCAGGCCGTTGCTTTGAGTTATCTTGTACTTTGTAGCCTTCGCTGACAACATCGACATTCCATTTCACACGCACGCACACTGACATGATGGATCTGACTGATTTTCACACGCCATAAAAGGGTAACTATTCTGCTATTTAATAAGAATAAAACATCTTACGTTACCCTTCACTGTGGTCTGCGCAGTATTTGTCATGGCCTAAGAGCCGGGTTATGACAGTACGTAAAGTATTCAGACCCCTTTAAATGTTTCACTCTTTGTTTCATTGCAGCTATTTGCTAAAATCAAAAAAGTTCATTTTATTTCTCATTAATGTACACTCAGCACCCCATCTTGACAGAAAAAAACAGAAGCAAAAACAGAAGCAAATTTATAAAAAAAGTGAAATATCACATGGTCATAAGTATTCAGACCCTTTGCTCAGTATTGAGTAGAACCCTTTTGAGCTAGTACAGCCATGAGTCTTCTTGGGAATGATGCAACAAGGTGTTCACACCTGGATTTGGGGATCCTCTGCCATTCTTCCTTCAGATCCTCTCCAGTTCCGTCAGGTTGGATGGTGAACGTTGGTGGACAGACATGTTCAGGTCTCTCCAGAGATGCTCATTGGGTTTAGGTCAGGGCTCTGGCTGGGCCGGTCAAGAATCATCTCCCTACTGCGTCTCTGGAGCTCAGCCACAGTGATCTTTGGGTTCTTCTTGACCTCTCACCAAGGCTCTTCTCCCACGATTGCTCTGTTTGGCTGGACGGCCAGGTCTAGGAAGAGTTCTGGTCGTCCCAAACTTCTTCCATTTAAGGATTATGGAGGCCACTGTGCTCTTAGGAACCTTGAGTGCTGCAGACATTCTTTTGTAACCTTGTAACAACTCTGTGACCATTCTTGACTGGCCCAGCCAGAGCCCTGACCTGAACATCAGGGTTGCATAGTCCGGACACTAGCTGCTGGTAGCCAGCCTCAGGCAGACCAAATGGTCATCAGTCATGGTGGAATGGTGTTTGGACTTAATATTTGTCATGTGGGGAAAGGCTGGCTCACATAAATAAACTCTGACAGACACTTGTCAAGCTACTCTGTCAAGTTGTGCACACGCCTTCCGTTGCGTCTCCAGCTCTGACGCCAGGTTTTGGAAGTTGCCCAAATCATGGCGCTGCAGCTTTGAGGACAGATGTTGCATTTTCCATTTGAAAGCATTAACTGAGATGATCACATCAACCACGGTTTGTCTTTCCCTTGCAGCTCTAGATTAAGCTCATTCAACAGATCGGTTAAAAATGCCAAGACTAGCAGCCACTGGTCATCATTTAGTTGGTTGTATTCTGCATGTTTAACTACATGGAGACACTCCTTTATCTCCGGACAGAGCTCTACTAAGCCGTCTCAGATCAGTGTGCAGTGTAACACCCGGTTAAATGTGTACGTGTGGCTCCTGCTTGTTTCCTTCCCTTCACCTGCCCCCAGCCACTCCCATGTGTGTCTCCTGATTAATTGTCTCACCACACCCGCCGTAACAGTGCAGAACAGCCGTCTTTGAAGAGCTCTCGCTCGAATAGACGATCTTCGTTGCCACATCCATGATCTCTTTCATGTTTAGCATTGTAGCGCATAATGCTTGTTGGTGTATTATGCCGTGGTAATTAAGGAAGTTGGGGAAAACATCGTCCTCCGTGCACTTGGCAATAAATCCATTCAAGCGACCGACCATTGCGGGCGCAGCGTCCGTGGTGATTGACTTAATGCACACTGGGAGCTGGGGTTTGTCGATAAAGTGTTTTTTTACGTCGCGATCGACGTATTGGCCACCCCTGCTCTATCTGATCCTCTATCTGATCTTCTATCTGATCCTCTCTTTGATCCTCTATCTGATCTTCTATCTGATCTTCTATCTGATCCTCTCACTGATCCTCTATCTGATCCTAAATGAACCAACCAGCGGGGAGCCGTTAATTGCTTAGCTCAAGAACACAATCTTACAACATGTTCAACATTTCCTCCAGAGCAGACTCCATAATTCTGAATTATAGAATTATTATAGTCACTTTTCCAATGGCTCCAATCAGATTTTAGCAAGTCAACCTTGTTCTTGTTCAGGTCAAGTTGACTTCTTGGCTGGTCATTGAATGTCCTTGGCGAGTCACATGATGTTTGTACAATCAATCTGACATTCATTTACATTATAGCTCATTCATTTACCGGCTGTGTGCAAATCTCATAAGGTCACTTACACGTTTTCTTCAACAGTGATAACATCTATTGCTTCTGTCCATCCGGGGAGAGGGATCCTCCTCTGTTGCTCTCCCTCAGGTTTCTTCCCCTGTTTTCCCTGTGAAAGGGTTTTTACTATCTTTCTAGGGGAGTTGTTCCTGATCCGATGTGAGGTCCTGGGACAGGATGTTATGTTACAGATTATAAAGCCCTCCGAGGCAAACTTGTATTTGTGATGTTGGGCTGTATAAAATAAACATGTAAATAATATAAGTTGTGTGCTTGCCTGCAGCTGTAGGTGATTCACTCCTATGAACACCTGAGATCAGATCAGATCAGCTGCAGGCTGTCACAGCTCAGAACACCTGATGCTCATCAGCCTGAACCCTGGGGGGTACCAATGTTGATGTCATTTAATTTATCGGCTGAACATGTGTCGTCTTCGTTGTTTACCTTTTTTTACGTCTCCATGCTTCCATTGCTATATACAAAATAAACTAAATTTAATTTAATTGGTGTCTTTGGTGGACTCCGGATTCTTTGGTGGACTGTGGTGTCTCCAGTGTCTCAGGAAGTCTCTCTGGTGTCTCAGGTAGACTATCTAGTGGACTCTGCTGTCACTGGTGGACTCTCTGTGGGACTCTGGTGTCTCTGGTGATTTCTTTGATGTACTCTGCTGTGTCTAGTGGATTCTTGTTTTTTGGTAGACTCAGCAGCCGAATGGAGGACGTCTCAGTCCTGCAGAGACAGGCAAGTCTGGCCTGGTACCTGGTTTAACATCTAGTTAAACAGCAGCTCTCAGTCAGAGTTCAGAAGAGAATCAAAACAATAATTGATCAGCTTTACAGATCATTCAGGAACGGTAAAGTGAAAGAAGTTCATAAATGGCCTTGATCCTCATCGTTGTCCTTTCACATTAAAAGGTTAGTGACAGTCGGACCGAAGCTGTTAACTCTGAAGGTCTTCTTCTTTTCTTGTCCTCTCTCGTGTTCGAGCTGAACCTCCTGCAGCTCGTCTGTCTGTCCTGTTGTTGAGTTAAAGGTCGAGGATCTCATCTCACACTGAGTCCTGCTGAGTAAAGTCCTCCTTCAGGTTCTCAGGCGAGGATGTGAGCTATTTCCACCTGGTCTGCAATCTGAAGTGAGTCTTTCTGTTTTAAATGTCCACATAGAGACAGGGGACGTATCGTTTAGATATAAATAATAATAATAATGATTTGACTGCTCTGTTAACGTTACAAAACAAAAACAAGTCAATATATTTTGTGCTAATTTCAATTTGCTAATTGCAAAGCTGGAAATATAACTGCCAGCGTCCAGTCAGGTTCAACCCCTCAACAGCAGCTAAACTGTCAGAATCACCTCGTAGTGGATTAGAATGTCAGGTTCTCTTGTGGCTGTGTCCTACCTAGAGATTGGCCCGATGGACCCGTCTCTGAGGCTGGTGGTGTGGGACCAGATGAAGCTGTGTCTGAGCCTGGTGATGTGGGACCAGAAGGACCCGTCTCTGAGCCTGGTGGTGTGGGACCGGATGGACCGTCTCTGAGCCTGGTGGTGTGGGACCGGATGGACCCGTCTCTGAGGCTGGTGGTGTGGGACCAGAAGGACCCGTCTCTGAGCCTGGTGGTGTGGGACCGGATGGACCGTCTCTGAGCCTGGTGGTGTGGGACCGGATGGACCGTCTCTGAGCCTGGTGGTGTGGGACTAGATAAGTATAACAGAAGATCAAAGAGGACAAAGTTCAACACTGACATTGGTTTTAATGCAGACTCTGAGTCTGAAGCCGATCCCGGTGCTGGTCTCGTCCTGCTGCTGAACCAGTCAATGAGGCTTTATCTCTGATTTATTTCACATTTTCTTTTCATTTCGATACATTTAAAAAAAATTATAAAAAACTGTCATTAGTAAAAATTGTTTTATGAATAAAAAATGATTTTCATAATGTGGTGAAGAGGCTGAAAGTAAAGGATCCCCCCGTGGGCTAATAGGGTCATCCTAACAGACGCACGAGCGACAGCAGGATACCGATAGAGAGAGACCAGTCCTCTGTTTGCTTCACGAGGAGCTGCTGCTGGACTTCTTCCTTTAACCACTAAGTCTGAGATCATTAATGATAATAATAATAATAATAATTACCTGCAGATCAACAAACAGGACATACAGACCAGCAGCTGGATGGTAAGAGTGCTTTTTAGATTCAATCCTGGTTTTAACCCTTTAACTTGTGTTAGTGAAGTGGCTTTAATAAAATAATCAATTTAACATATTAGTCCCACAGTGAACACTAGATGAAAAATATTGATTGAGAACAAATCAAATAGTATTTTTGGTGGATGTTTTAAATACATAAGTATTTTTGTTGTTTTACATTATGTTTGTTTATCTTCAGAATGAAAATTATTTTTCATATCATTTATAATGTTATTAGGTATATATCTATTTATATAGGAGAGGCTTTGCCTTAGAGGTAGAGAGTGTGGGAATAGTTAGTTAATCTTGATGGATGATAGTCTCTATCATCAGTGTGTGAATGGTTGGTTAGTTAGTTAGTTAGTTAGTTAGTTAAATAGTCCTGATGGATGGGTTAGGGTTAGGGTTACTGTCATCAGTGTCTGAATGGTTGGTTAGTTAGTCCTGATGGATGGTACCTTCTGTCATCGGTGTCTGAATGGTTGGTTAGTTAGTCCTGATGGATGGTACCTTCTGTCATCGGTGTCTGAATGGTTGGTTAGTTAGTCCTGATGGATGGTACCCTCTGTCATCGATGTCTGAATGGTTGGTTGGTTAGTTAGTCCTGATGGATGGTACCCTCTGTCATTGATGTCTGAATGGTTGGTTAGTTAGTCTTGATGGATGGTACCCTCTGTCATCAGTGTCTGAATGGTTGGTTAGTTTAGATTAGAGGGTTAGGAGGTTAGGTTTGATACAGGGGTTAGGGTTAGAGGTTAAAGGGTTAAGGTCAGAGTGAAGTGAGGAGCAGTGGTAATGGTGGAGATGTAGAGGGTTAGGGGTTGGGTCGGAGTGTAGTGAGTAGCCATGGTAATGGCCTTTGTGGAGATGTTTTGACAGTTTAACATCTCTTCATTGACAGTTTGACATCTCTTCATGAGAAAATTTGACTTCTCTTCATTTGACAGTTTGACTTCTCTTCATTGCACAGTTTGACGTCTCTTCGTTGCACAGTTTGACGTCTCTTCATTGGACAGTTTGACGTCTCTTCATTGGACAGTTTGACGTCTTTTCGTTGGACAGTTTGACGTCTTTTCGTTGGACAGTTTGACGTCTCTTCGTTGGAAAGTTTGACGTCTCTTCGTTGGACAGTTTGACGTGTCTTCGTTGGACAGTTTGACGTGTCTTCGTTGGACAGTTTGACGTCTCTTCGTTGGACAGTTTGACGTCTCTTCGTTGGACAGTTTGACGTCTCTTCGTTGGAAAGTTTGACGTCTCTTCGTTGGACAGTTTGACGTCTCTTCGTTGGACAGTTTGACGTCTCTTCGTTGGACAGTTTGACGTGTCTTCGTTGGACAGTTTGACGTCTCTTCGTTGGACAGTTTGACGTCTCTTCGTTGGACAGTTTGACGTATCTTCGTTGGACAGTTTGACGTCTCTTCGTTGGACAGTTTGACGTATCCTCGTTGTTGTCCGTCTCGCCAGAGATGATCTCTCTCTGGTGTCTGAGCATGCTCAGTGTCTTCGTCCTGTCTCTGTGGGAGGAACCAGGATGTGAGGCGATGACCCTGAACTCCGTCCTCCTTCATCCAGTGTCAGGAAGAGGATGCGATAGAGGACGAAGACGAGGAGGAGGAGCAGCAGTTGTGCACTGCTACCAGAGGAAGAGGAGGAGCTGGGTGTGGAACCAGTTCTTTGTCCTGGAGGAGTACACTGGAGATGAGCCGCTGTATGTTGGGAAGGTACAAAAACACTTTTACATTGATTTGATCCACATTGATTTATGGAAATTATATTGACTGATGAGTCAATCGTTACCCGGTTGTCTCTGACGCTTTACCCAGTTATCTCTGATAGTTTACCAGGATATCTCTGATAGTTTACCAGGTTATCTCTGACAATTTACCCGGTCATCTCTGATAGTTTACCCGGTTATCTCTGATAGTTTACCAGGATATTCCTGATTGTTTAACCAGTTATCTTATAGTTTACCCGGTTATCTCTGATAGTTTAACCCAGGGGTGTCAAACTCATTTTAGTTAAGGGGCCACATGTTGCCCATTTTGATCTCAAGTGGGCCGGACCAGTAAAATCACAGCATAATAATGCATACATAATGACAATATTTCTCTATGTTTAAATCATTGGTGAAGGTTTTTGGATGATAAACCCTATTTTAAGGTATTTCTACAATAAACTAGAAACATCAGCCCACTGTTTACCTGCCTGGGCTCTCCTCTGCAGATTACCTCGCAGTTAAGCAATATGTTTAGTAAAGTCAGAAGCTAATCAATTGTGACTGTGGCTCAACGGTTACCATGCCCGTCTTAGAGGGTCAGTGTTTCAAGTCCCAACTCAGGTAGTTTTTTTTCTTTCTTTTCTTTGTACAAATTAACAATTATGCCGCAGGCCGGACTGGATCCCCTGGCGGGCCGTATGTTTGACAGCCCTGGTTTAACCGGTTATCTGATAGTTTACCTGGTTATCTCGGATAGTTTAACCGGTTATCTCTGATATTTTAGCCGGTTATTTCTGATACTGGTTATATTTGACAGTTTACTGTGTTGTTACCAGTTGCCTTTAATCCCTGCAGATCCACTCCAACATGGATAAAGGTGACGGTCAGGTGAGGTACGTCCTGAATGGTGAAGGAGCAATGTCAATTTTCACCATTGATGAGAACACAGGAGACATTCATGCCACCAAGAGGCTGGACCGGGAACAGCAGGCATACTTCACCCTGAGAGCGCAAGCTCGAGACCAAAATACTAACCTGCCTGTCGAACCTGAGTCCCAGTTTGTCATCAAAGTCCAAGACATCAATGACAACAAGCCTAAGTTCCTGGACGGACCATACACCGCCATAGTGGCTGAGAGGTCTCCAGTAGGTGAGTCTGGACACCTATAGAATAAATGAGGGGTTTATCTTAGCAAAGATTACTTGTTGACACTGATCTTGGACTTCATCTGCTGTGAATATGTGAAGTGATCAGGCACTAAACCGGTCCCAATATAAACGTATCTGTAATGTAGGTGAAATGAAACAGAAACATCTTCAGTAGATTCTCTAGAACAGGGGTGTCAAACTCCTTTTCACCCCGAGCCACATCAGCATCATGGTTGCCCTCAAAGTGCCGGTTGTAACTATAACACTATAAATTTAACTACTCCCGAAATTATTTGTTAACCCTTTAAAACTCTGGCTTCTCTTCTGTCCTTTGCTCATTTACTCATCTCATTCATTTGACAGACGCTTGAATTCAACTTACAGAAAGATAAATGTTGACTTTGCGCTTTATTCAATAGAAATTGCCACCACACATATTTTTTGATTATATTTGATATCTCTTTTCATAATTTAATATTTATTTTCTCTCTTTCATGGAGCAAAGCATTTTGCATGACTGTACTTGACAATAAATATTTGTAATCTTGAATCTACCTTATTAACCCCAGCGCCCCCAATAATGGGGTCCATTCAATTCAATTTAATTCAGTTTATTTTATATAGCCCAACATCACAAATACAAGTTTGCCTCGGAGGGCTTTACAATCTGTACACATAACATCCCTGTCCCGGGACCTCACATCGGATCAGGAAAAACTACCCCAATAAAGATAGTAAAAACCCTTTCACAGGGAAAAAGAGCAAGAGCAAGAGAGAGAGAGAGAGAGAGAAAGAGAGAGAGCTCAGTGTGTCCTAAAATGTCCCCCAGCAGTCTAAACCTATAGCACTTCTAAAGGGGGGGGTGTAATCTCTCTGACAGAATCACGGGGTGAGTTGCTCTCGTGAATCGCGAGGGGAGTTGTCTGACTCTTGTTAGCGTGTGTCAATTATTAGATGCCTGGAAGAACTCAGTTCGACAACTTCTCTCGTTCTCTAAATTTATTTCCTAAATGATCACACGTAAAGTAGCAAGCGCTGCAATTGCAAAAGCAGTGAGTGGTACAGCCAACACGCAGGTTGGGCAAAGAACCCCTGCCCACCACGGAAGTGGGGCCTTTCATACACAGGTTATCGTCACAGGTTCGTCTCTCCTCGTCCTAACATCTGATTCGCTCTATCCTGTCAAGAGGAGGAGAATCCCGTGTTCTCATCTTTTCTCACAAGACTGGAACGTGCAACGACCAGTCTGCTTCCATAATGTCAATATACTGATAAACAGGTGTGAGTGTTGTGGTGCAGAGCGTGGAACCTTGAGGAACAGACAACCGGACTGTTCTCACAGAAACTTCTCACAGAAAGTATTTGTTAAACTGACCTCGCACAACCTGAACTCTAATAGACAGAAGAATAATGAAATGAAGAATATCTACAGAATATAACGATTTATATTATCAATCCCCCTTTTTACATAATTTATTATGTAAACTAAACAATAATATAAAGCTACAACAATGGACTATATCAGTTAATAACTATGTGTGTTAATTATTTAACAGAGTGGAAATCTCTAACAGACATGGGCTATGTCAGTTCATAACTCTATGTGTGTGTTACTTAACAGAGTGGAAATCTCTAAACAGACACAACAGCACACCTATGTTATAAATGTTTTTATAAGAAGCTAACATAAAACGTTATCAAAAGCTAATATAAAAAGTTATAAAAAGCTAAGCTAAAACCACCTATATCCAGGAGCTTACATATCCCTCATACTAGAGAACCTCCTCTAAGCACATAATATGGCACAATCAAAAACAGTATAAAGTCACACGCCTTCTACGTGGGTGCATGTGTGGGAGAGAGAGAGAGAGAGAGAGAGAGAGAGAGAGACTAACTATATGGGATATGGTCAACCATTAGCAAGTTATATGTATAGAAACGGTTGGTCTAACTCGGCCTCTTCTTCGGATCCATCGATGTCGAGTCTTACCATACCATCCTCGTCATTCTCCTCCAACAACTGTACCTGTTCTGCTAACTAACAAAGCCTAACAACCAAGTTAAACTAATCTATTCAATCACATAGTTATGTTATCAACAACCACCAGGAACCAATTGTTGATTTAATTGATCCTTCTACCTGTAAACATTGATTAGATTATTTATTCTTTATTACACCACATCTAGGAAAAAACCTGTAATAACCTGGATTATAAGCATTATTACACAGAAGAATCACTTTATTATCCCTCCCCCTTTCATCCATGGGAGGAAACCAGTCAGCATAGTGTTGCTGCAGGATCACTCAAACTATGAATATTTATTTCCTCCTTTTACATTCCCTAAATTAATAACTAATTTCAATACTTTGATATTCATCTTATTTAATTTCCCCTCAAAATTTGAAATCCTATAAAGAGTTATAAAATGTTCTAAAACGTTTTTATTATCAGTATCTAAATGTTGCTTTTATTTGCTTTGATATTTATTTGCTAAATCTTAATGACCAGTTAAACAAAAATAAGTTACTCACGTATTTAGATTTAATCTCTCTCTTATCACTGCACTTTTTGCTGTCTTTTTTGAGTGCCGTTTACTAAAAGAACTATACAAAATGTGGATCTATCTCTATAATAACCTACATATACCTATTCTTACAATGCCGTACATATACATATTCCCCCTTTTGCTAAATTACCTCTGTAATTTAGCAACTTACTCTGCAATTGTCTGGTCCTTCCATTCATCATTATTAAAACCGCACCAGAAGAGGCTCATCCCTTAACTCTCTGGAAATACGTCACATCCTCCTCTGTAGGCCAGAAAACAGAGTCAGCGTGTGCAGCCAGCCACTCATGTCCTTTCACTCCATCCCTAGGCCTCATACCAAGGAAACATGCAGGAACTCCCCTCCAACAACTCAGATTGTCTGGAAGACAGAGAGACAGAAACAGCGGCAGTATTCTTGGTCCAACATTATTATCTATCACGGTCATTTTCTAAAACCTTAATTCGTATTCAAATCTATCTTATATGTGGGTGTATAGTGGGTTTGCCTAATTTCTAATGTGTGTATCGTATGCACATGTTTGTCATAATCCAAATCAGAATTTGCTCACCTTCTGTGCTGAGGTGTCCGTCACATGGTCCTTCTCTAGGGTCTGCCCCGTCGCCCCACTCCTCTCAGCCGGATCCTCCCACCAGCGTTGTCTTTAGTCCATGGGGCCAGCGGGCAGTCCCTTCTCCATTGCCCGGCTCTGCCGCACACGTAGCACAAAAAGTCTTCGGTTCGTGAGTCAAAGTCTCTTCCCCTCTGTCTTCCTCTCTGGGCCTTGTTTTCTCTCTGGCCGCCTCTGTCCTCACGCCTGCCCTCTCTCTGTCCATGATTTGGGTTGCCTTGTTCTCTATCACCTTCTCCATCGGATGCCATGTCCCAATACATTGTCAGCTGGGCATCCTCGAGGAGTTTGCGATGACGAGACTTGGTTTTTTCCTCCTTCCCCGGCTGGTGGTTGGATGGACGGTTTCGAGGAGCGTAGGACGGCGTCGCGGAGTCCAGATCAGGATCCACGTGACCATGCACCTCGGACAAAGAATGATACAGTTTAGCAGTGCATTATTTTCCCTTTCTTTTATCCATTCCTATTGTGTTTATTCTATTATCACACTCATTCTTTAATATTTTTCTCTCCCTACGTTCTGCTTCCTCTCTCCACATACTATACGCCCTCCAGTCCGCTTTAAACGGTTCAAAGTTCTTTTTTCTTTCTTAGACTTCCTCTCATGTTCTACCGCTTCGTCTTTCTCTCTCTGATCCAAACACGCTCGGAGTTGCTCCAACTTCTCCAGGCTGAAACTGCCCTGCTCCGGGAACCCCATTTTCACCCATTCACTCAATTGGTCCACAGTTTGTCTGTCCTTCTCCCACATGTGTTGTATCACCGGAGATAAGACTTTGTAAACATGCACACTCCCAGGCTGGAAAAGCTGCACAGGCTTGCTCTGACTTTTACCCATACTCTTATTTTTGTGAGTAGTTTTCTCTTATTTTTTTTATAAAGACTCACTTTATCCTTATTTACCTGGAGTCTCAGATTAAAAGGGATATGTCAATCATAAGTATGTGAGTGTGTCGTAAATCCACTGAATTATCTATTCACTGCAGCACAAAAACTACTATTTGTCGTGTTCTAGGTCACTCAAATTACTCATCTTGCTTCTGGAATTCTCAATTCACAGCAGCACACGAACCTGGCACATTTTAAAAACAATCCCGACACTTCAATCTTATTTTAGTATGAACTTGCCCAATCCCCATTAAATTCCCTGTATATGATCAATAATTCCATCAATTCCTTTTTCCCCGAATATAACTTTGCTTTACTTATAGTTATTTAATTCCAGACCAAAAACAAAGAAAATGATGACGGGAGCGTGATTAATCTCAGACTAGGCTCTCCTCGTCTCCGCTCTTTTTATCTTATTTTTTATCAGGCAAGAAGCGCATGTACCCGTAAACTTTTCCACACAACACAGCCCCGCTTGACCTCCGGTCAGATTCTCACACAAATTCACAGCTGGTCAACAATCACAAGATGAGTTTCGCTCAGCTTTTAATATAATCACTTCTTCCTTCCGTTCATTATTTTATAACTATTTAATCTTTATTATATGTATTGGATAACGTACAAACCAGTGCTTCTCAGCAAAATGATTCACAAAATACGTGTTGATATATATTTACATATCTATATTTAATGCTATTTAACAAGTTTCCAGCAAAAACTCTTATTCTCTTTTTTCCGACCTTCTCAGCTCAAGATTTATATATAATCCTATGTATTTATATTTATTTATTAGTATAAGTATTATTATTATTCCCCATCTGTGCTGTTTCTTCTCCTGGGTGCAATACCCACTCCGACCATTAATGTCTCCCTTCTATCTTTCCTGTGTCTTGAGATGCTCTTGACTCCTCTTTTCTATTTAACAAGTTCCCGGTCTCGCTTTTCCTGTTATGCTAAGAGGATTAGCCGATATGCTAGGCTAAGCCTCGTGGCTTACTGCTCTCTTGACCTGTATCTCTTCCAAGTCTCCACTCTGCAGCTTCCGGAAGCGTTTCGCAAAAACTTCGTCACGCTCAGCTCTGTTCTCCCTCTCTTATCAATCCTGACCTCGTCCAGCCGGCCACAAATCAGACCGTCAGAGGACACAAATCAGACCGCCAACTCCCACAGCACCAGAAAAACTCTTTTCCTGTTCTCTCTTTTTCAGCACGCACAGCGACTCCCCGGTCGTGTTCTCTGTACGTTAGACCCTCTACGTTAGGTATTTCAACAACTCCCACAGCACACGCCTCCACGTCACCAGCCGGACTCTCTGTGAGACCATACACGATGGTCACTTTCCACAAAGTTTATTTTATTTTCATTTACACGTATCCTTCGAAGCCAGGAGAAAAGGATGCATTACCCAATACTGTGAATCCAATCGAGAAGCTTCTACTGTATCAGAGAGATACAGCGCTCGATTGCTGAGGACTTATAACGCCAATTCAACAATATTGTTTTATTTCTCCCTGCTCCGTAGTACCCTTAGACTATGATTTTCCCTTTTATTCCTCTTCAATGCCCCACAGATATGTAGTCTGGTCGAACACCATTCATCCGAGGAATTTTCAGTTTCCTGATACACACGGATTTCAGGTCTCGTTAAAAACACCAAGATCCACAACAAGCCTCCCACACATTTGCCCACACAGCATATGAAAAACAACAAATCTGTCCCTGTGTCCTTTCCTCGCTTAACAGCGGCAACGCTCCCTGCGGTAAACTGACCGTACACGTGGACCCAGTCTCTGCGTGCTTTGAATATAGTGGCTCAGTTGCCAGAGGTATCTACGTATCTACGAACTTCAACTTGGTCTCCCAGAGGTATCAACATAGCATACGGACTTCAACTTGGACTCTTATCAGAGGTATCAACATAGCATACGGACTTCAACTTGGTTTATCAGAGGTATCCACGTACCTACGGACTTCAACATGAACTTCTATCGACTAAGAGTCAACCTCCGGTAGCTCTCACGAGCGTACCTTATGTCCTAATCAGACTCTTCATATATTTTTTCTTTACCTAGATCCCTACCAGCGGACACTTATTGTCTTTCCCTATAAAAAAACCCATGGAAATATGTGCTTTGTACTTTACGTGTGATCAGGGACAATTTCTTAACTATTTCTAAACTATGGGTAGAGGCTTTTCTGCTGTTGACAACTAAATTTAGTTTAGCCAATCACAGACATTTTATTCATTTGAACAAAAGGTTGTCTGCTCACCTGTTATCTTTGAGGATCCTCTCGTTGTCAACCGCCAAACAGCCGCCGGCCCTCGGCAGGGGGCCCGGGAAACGGACGTCACCGCTCTTTGTCTTTATCTTTGTCCAGATCAACCAACCGACGTCGGGGTCACCACTGTTAGCGTGTGTCAATTATTGGATGCCTGGAAGAACTCAGTTCGACAACTTCTCTCGTTCTCTAAATTTATTTCCTAAATGATCACACGTAAAGTAGCAAGCGCTGCAATTGCAAAAGCAGTGAGTGGTACAGCAACACGCAGGTTGGGCAAAGAACCCCTGCCCACCACGGAAGTGGGGCCTTTCATACACAGTTTATCGTCACAGGTTCGTCTCTCCTCGTCCTAACATCTGATTCGCTCTGTCCTGTCAAGAGGAGGAGAATCCCGTGTTCTCATCTTTTCTCACAAGACTGGAACGTGCAACGACCAGTCTGCTTCCATAATGTCAATATACTGATAAACAGGTGTGAGTGTTGTGGTGCAAAGCGTGGAACCTTGAGAAACAGACAACCGGACTGTTCTCACAGAAACTTCTCACAGAAAGTATTTGTTAAACTGACCTCGCACAACCTGAACTCTAATAGACAGAAGAATAATGAAATGAAGAATATCTACAGAATATAACGATTTATATTATCAATCCCCCTTTTTACATAATTTATTATGTAAACTAAACAATAATATAAAGCTACAACAATGGACTATATCAGTTAATAACTATGTGTGTTAATTATTTAACAGAGTGGAAATCTCTAACAGACATGGGCTATGTCAGTTCATAACTCTATGTGTGTGTTACTTAACAGAGTGGAAATCTCTAAACAGACACAACAGCACACCTATGTTATAAATGTTTTTATAAGAAGCTAACATAAAACGTTATCAAAAGCTAATATAAAAAGTTATAAAAAGCTAAGCTAAAACCACCTATATCCAGGAGCTTACATATCCCTCATACTAGAGAACCTCCTCTAAGCACATAATATGGCACAATCAAAAACAGTATAAAGTCACACGCCTTCTACGTGGGTGCATGTGTGGGAGAGAGAGAGAGAGAGAGAGAGAGAGAGAGAGACTAACTATATGGGATATGGTCAACCATTAGCAAGTTATATGTATAGAAACGGTTGGTCTAACTCGGCCTCTTCTTCGGATCCATCGATGTCGAGTCTTACCATACCATCCTCGTCATTCTCCTCCAACAACTGTACCTGTTCTGCTAACTAACAAAGCCTAACAACCAAGTTAAACTAATCTATTCAATCACATAGTTATGTTATCAACAACCACCAGGAACCAATTGTTGATTTAATTGATCCTTCTACCTGTAAACATTGATTAGATTATTTATTCTTTATTACACCACATCTAGGAAAAAACCTGTAATAACCTGGATTATAAGCATTATTACACAGAAGAATCACTTTATTATCCCTCCCCCTTTCATCCATGGGAGGAAACCAGTCAGCATAGTGTTGCTGCAGGATCACTCAAACTATGAATATTTATTTCCTCCTTTTACATTCCCTAAATTAATAACTAATTTCAATACTTTGATATTCATCTTATTTAATTTCCCCTCAAAATTTGAAATCCTATAAAGAGTTATAAAATGTTCTAAAACGTTTTTATTATCAGTATCTAAATGTTGCTTTTATTTGCTTTGATATTTATTTGCTAAATCTTAATGACCAGTTAAACAAAAATAAGTTACTCACGTATTTAGATTTAATCTCTCTCTTATCACTGCACTTTTTGCTGTCTTTTTTGAGTGCCGTTTACTAAAAGAACTATACAAAATGTGGATCTATCTCTATAATAACCTACATATACCTATTCTTACAATGCCGTACATATACATATTCCCCCTTTTGCTAAATTACCTCTGTAATTTAGCAACTTACTCTGCAATTGTCTGGTCCTTCCATTCATCATTATTAAAACCGCACCAGAAGAGGCTCATCCCTTAACTCTCTGGAAATACGTCACATCCTCCTCTGTAGGCCAGAAAACAGAGTCAGCGTGTGCAGCCAGCCACTCATGTCCTTTCACTCCATCCCTAGGCCTCATACCAAGGAAACATGCAGGAACTCCCCTCCAACAACTCAGATTGTCTGGAAGACAGAGAGACAGAAACAGCGGCAGTATTCTTGGTCCAACATTATTATCTATCACGGTCATTTTCTAAAACCTTAATTCGTATTCAAATCTATCTTATATGTGGGTGTATAGTGGGTTTGCCTAATTTCTAATGTGTGTATCGTATGCACATGTTTGTCATAATCCAAATCAGAATTTGCTCACCTTCTGTGCTGAGGTGTCCGTCACATGGTCCTTCTCTAGGGTCTGCCCCGTCGCCCCACTCCTCTCAGCCGGATCCTCCCACCAGCGTTGTCTTTAGTCCATGGGGCCAGCGGGCAGTCCCTTCTCCATTGCCCGGCTCTGCCGCACACGTAGCACAAAAAGTCTTCGGTTCGTGAGTCAAAGTCTCTTCCCCTCTGTCTTCCTCTCTGGGCCTTGTTTTCTCTCTGGCCGCCTCTGTCCTCACGCCTGCCCTCTCTCTGTCCATGATTTGGGTTGCCTTGTTCTCTATCACCTTCTCCATCGGATGCCATGTCCCAATACATTGTCAGCTGGGCATCCTCGAGGAGTTTGCGATGACGAGACTTGGTTTTTTCCTCCTTCCCCGGCTGGTGGTTGGATGGACGGTTTCGAGGAGCGTAGGACGGCGTCGCGGAGTCCAGATCAGGATCCACGTGACCATGCACCTCGGACAAAGAATGATACAGTTTAGCAGTGCATTATTTTCCCTTTCTTTTATCCATTCCTATTGTGTTTATTCTATTATCACACTCATTCTTTAATATTTTTCTCTCCCTACGTTCTGCTTCCTCTCTCCACATACTATACGCCCTCCAGTCCGCTTTAAACGGTTCAAAGTTCTTTTTTCTTTCTTAGACTTCCTCTCATGTTCTACCGCTTCGTCTTTCTCTCTCTGATCCAAACACGCTCGGAGTTGCTCCAACTTCTCCAGGCTGAAACTGCCCTGCTCCGGGAACCCCATTTTCACCCATTCACTCAATTGGTCCACAGTTTGTCTGTCCTTCTCCCACATATGTTGTATCACTGGAGATAAGACTTTGTAAACATGCACACTCCCAGGCTGGAAAAGCTGCACAGGCTTGCTCTGACTTTTACCCATACTCTTATTTTTGTGAGTAGTTTTCTCTTATTTTTTTTATAAAGACTCACTTTATCCTTATTTACCTGGAGTCTCAGATTAAAAGGGATATGTCAATCATAAGTATGTGAGTGTGTCGTAAATCCACTGAATTATCTATTCACTGCAGCACAAAAACTACTATTTGTCGTGTTCTAGGTCACTCAAATTACTCATCTTGCTTCTGGAATTCTCAATTCACAGCAGCACACGAACCTGGCACATTTTAAAAACAATCCCGACACTTCAATCTTATTTTAGTATGAACTTGCCCAATCCCCATTAAATTCCCTGTATATGATCAATAATTCCATCAATTCCTTTTTCCCCGAATATAACTTTGCTTTACTTATAGTTATTTAATTCCAGACCAAAAACAAAGAAAATGATGACGGGAGCGTGATTAATCTCAGACTAGGCTCTCCTCGTCTCCGCTCTTTTTATCTTATTTTTTATCAGGCAAGAAGCGCATGTACCCGTAAACTTTTCCACACAACACAGCCCCGCTTGACCTCCGGTCAGATTCTCACACAAATTCACAGCTGGTCAACAATCACAAGATGAGTTTCGCTCAGCTTTTAATATAATCACTTCTTCCTTCCGTTCATTATTTTATAACTATTTAATCTTTATTATATGTATTGGATAACGTACAAACCAGTGCTTCTCAGCAAAATGATTCACAAAATACGTGTTGATATATATTTACATATCTATATTTAATGCTATTTAACAAGTTTCCAGCAAAAACTCTTATTCTCTTTTTTCCGACCTTCTCAGCTCAAGATTTATATATAATCCTATGTATTTATATTTATTTATTAGTATAAGTATTATTATTATTCCCCATCTGTGCTGTTTCTTCTCCTGGGTGCAATACCCACTCCGACCATTAATGTCTCCCTTCTATCTTTCCTGTGTCTTGAGATGCTCTTGACTCCTCTTTTCTATTTAACAAGTTCCCGGTCTCGCTTTTCCTGTTATGCTAAGAGGATTAGCCGATATGCTAGGCTAAGCCTCGTGGTTTACTGCTCTCTTGACCTGTATCTCTTCCAAGTCTCCACTCTGCAGCTTCCGGAAGCGTTTCGCAAAAACTTCGTCACGCTCAGCTCTGTTCTCCCTCTCTTATCAATCCTGACCTCGTCCAGCCGGCCACAAATCAGACCGTCAGAGGACACAAATCAGACCGCCAACTCCCACAGCACCAGAAAAACTCTTTTCCTGTTCTCTCTTTTTCAGCACGCACAGCGACTCCCCGGTCGTGTTCTCTGTACGTTAGACCCTCTACGTTAGGTATTTCAACAACTCCCACAGCACACGCCTCCACGTCACCAGCCGGACTCTCTGTGAGACCATACACGATGGTCACTTTCCACAAAGTTTATTTTATTTTCATTTACACGTATCCTTCGAAGCCAGGAGAAAAGGATGCATTACCCAATACTGTGAATCCAATCGAGAAGCTTCTACTGTATCAGAGAGATACAGCGCTCGATTGCTGAGGACTTATAACGCCAATTCAACAATATTGTTTTATTTCTCCTACTTCGTAGTACCCTTAGACTATGATTTTCCCTTTTATTCCTCTTCAATGCCCCACAGATATGTAGTCTGGTCGAACACCATTCATCCGAGGAATTTTCAGTTTCCTGATACACACGGATTTCAGGTCTCGTTAAAAACACCAAGATCCACAACAAGCCTCCCACACATTTGCCCACACAGCATATGAAAAACAACAAATCTGTCCCTGTGTCCTTCCCTCGCCTTATAGCGGCATCGCTCCCTGCGGTAAACTGACCGTACACGTGGACCCAGTCTCTGCGTGCTTTGAATATAGTGGCTCAGTTGCCAGAGGTATCTACGTATCTACGAACTTCAACTTGGTCTCCCAGAGGTATCAACATAGCATACGGACTTCAACTTGGACTCTTATCAGAGGTATCAACATAGCATACGGACTTCAACTTGGTTTATCAGAGGTATCCACGTACCTACGGACTTCAACATGAACTTCTATCGACTAAGAGTCAACCTCCGGTAGCTCTCACGAGCGTACCTTATGTCCTAATCAGACTCTTCATATATTTTTTCTTTACCTAGATCCCTACCAGCGGACACTTATTGTCTTTCCCTATAAAAAAACCCATGGAAATATGTGCTTTGTACTTTACGTGTGATCAGGGACAATTTCTTAACTATTTCTAAACTATGGGTAGAGGCTTTTCTGCTGTTGACAACTAAATTTAGTTTAGCCAATCACAGACATTTTATTCATTTGAACAAAAGGTTGTCTGCTCACCTGTTATCTTTGAGGATCCTCTCGTTGTCAACCGCCAAACAGCCGCCGGCCCTCGGCAGGGGGCCCGGGAAACGGACGTCACCGCTCTTTGTCTTTATCTTTGTCCAGATCAACCAACCGACGTCGGGGTCACCACTGTTAGCGTGTGTCAATTATTGGATGCCTGGAAGAACTCAGTTCGACAACTTCTCTCGTTCTCTAAATTTATTTCCTAAATGATCACACGTAAAGTAGCAAGCGCTGCAATTGCAAAAGCAGTGAGTGGTACAGCCAACACGCAGGTTGGGCAAAGAACCCCTGCCCACCACGGAAGTGGGGCCTTTCATACACAGTTTATCGTCACAGGTTCGTCTCTCCTCGTCCTAACATCTGATTCGCTCTGTCCTGTCAAGAGGAGGAGAATCCCGTGTTCTCATCTTTTCTCACAAGACTGGAACGTGCAACGACCAGTCTGCTTCCATAATGTCAATATACTGATAAACAGGTGTGAGTGTTGTGGTGCAAAGCGTGGAACCTTGAGAAACAGACAACCGGACTGTTCTCACAGAAACTTCTCACAGAAAGTATTTGTTAAACTGACCTCGCACAACCTGAACTCTAATAGACAGAAGAATAATGAAATGAAGAATATCTACAGAATATAACGATTTATATTATCACTCTCCCTCTCCTTACGGAGTCAGCCCTAACTATAAGCGCTATCAAAGAGGAAAGTCTACTCTTAAATGAGATGACTGTGTCTGCCCCCCGGACTGAAAGTGGAAGCTGATTCCACAGAAGAGGAGCCCGATAACTGAAAGCTCTAGTCCCCAACCTACTTTTTAAGACTCTGGGAACCACAAGTAACCCTGCATTCAGTGAGCGTAACGCTCTAGTGGGGTAATATGGCACTATAAGCTCTTTAAGATATGATGGTGCATCACCAGCTAAGGCTTTATAGGTGAGGAGGAGGATTTTAAATATGATTCTCGATCTTACAGGAAGCCAGTGGAGAGCAGCTAATACAGGAGTAATGTGATCTCTCTTCCGAGTCCTTGTTAGTACACGAGCTGCAGCATTCTGGATCAGCTGGAGAGACCCAAGGGACTTTCCGGAGCAGCCTGATAATAAGGAGTTACAGTAATCCAGTCTTGAAGTAACAAATGCGTGGATCAATGTTTCTGCATCGCTTTGAGACAGGATGTGCCGGATCTTTGAGATGTTCCGTAGGTGAAAAAAGGCAGTCCTTGAGATCTGTTAACTCTGAGATTCCTTACGGTGGTGGTGGATGCCAGAGCGATGCCATCCAGAGAAACCATATCATCAGATAATTGATTTCTGAGGTGTTCTGGGCCGAGTAGAATAACTTCAGTCTTGTCCGAGTTCAGCAGCAGGAAGTTGCAGGTCATCCAGGTTTTGATGTCTTTAAGACACGCTTGAAGTTTAGCGACCTGTTGGATTTCATCTGGCTTGATCGACAGATATAGTTGAGTATCATCGGCATAGCAGTGAAAGTTTATGGAGTGTTTTCTGATAATATTGCCTAAAGGAAGCATATATAAGGTGAATAAAATTGGTCCAAGCACAGAACCTTGTGGAACTCCATGACGAACGGTGGTGGTCATCGAGGCTTCATCGTTTACAAATACAAACTGAGATCGATGTGATAAATACGACTTAAACCAGCTTAGTGCTGTACCTTTAATACCAATCGACTGGTCTAGTCTCTGTATTAAGATGTCATGGTCAATGGTGTCGAATGCTGCACTAAGGTCTAACAGGACAAGTACAGAGACAAGTCCTTTATCAGCACTAAGGTCTAACAAGACCAGTACAGAGACAAGTCCTTTATCAGCACTAAGGTCTAACAAGACCAGTACAGAGACAAGTCCTTTATCAGCACTAAGGTCTAACAAGACCAGTACAGAGACAAGTCCCCTATCTGATGCAACTAGAAGGTCATTAGTAATTGTAACTAGTGCTGTCTCTGTGCTATGATGCTTTCTAAATCCTGACTGAAACTCCTCAAATGAACTATTGTTATGTAAAAAGTCACATAACTGATTTGCGACTACCGTCTCCAGTATCTTAGAGAGGAAGGGAAGGTTAGAGATGGGTCTGTAGTTAGCAGAGAGAGAGAGAGAGAGAGAGAGAGAGAGAGAGAGAGAGAGAGAGAGAGAGAGAGAGAGAGAGAGAGAGAGAGAGAGAGAGAGAGAGAGAGAGAGAGAGAGAGAGAGAGACTATGTTATAATAATGTTTGTCTGCAGGTACGTCGGTCCTGACGGTTGCAGCGACAGACGCTGATGATCCCACCTACGGAAACTCTGCCAGACTCGTTTACAGCATCCTGCAGGGTCAGCCATACTTCTCTGTGGAGCCGAAGACAGGTGAGTACATCACCTGAACACATCACCTGAACACATCACCTGAGTACAACACCTGAACACATCACCTGAGCACAACACCTGAACGCATCACCTGAACAAAACACCTGAACGTATATTTTTGCCACGCTTCTTGTCTAGCCCTCGCAGTGGTGGCGGTGTTAGAGTTCGCCATGATTATGGTCTTGAATTCCTCATATGCGATAATATTATATATATAAAATATTATGAATCCAGCAAAATAAGCTTTTCATTGTACGGAATAACTGCCTGTTATCTGTGCATATGACAATTAAAATATCTTGAATCTTGAATCTAAATGGTAAAGTTTTGGTGTGAACGCAGCATAAGACGTCACATTATATATACTCAACATTACAAGTAGTGAGATGTGTTATTGAGGTACGTTATATATAAAATAAGATAATCCTTTATTAGTCCTGCAGTGGAGAAATTGCAAGATTACAGCAGCAGTGCACACAAGAGAGACACATAGTAAATAAAACAATCAAGTAATATAAATAAACAGTAAAACAGTAATAAAAACAGTAAGGAAGAAGAATACAGTAGCAATATTAAATTAAATATACAGACGGAATAAAAAAAGTATATAAAAGTACTTAAATATATTTATATTGCAGATGAGTGCAATTAAAGTGTCCAACGTGATTAAAGTGTCCAAAGGGATTAAAGTGTTTGTGGTCTACTGTGAGCTCAGCGTATTGTGCAGCCTGACAGCAGCGGGAAGAAAGGACTTGTGGTTCCTCTCCCTCAGACACCGGGGATGAATCACCCGGTGACTGAAGGAGCTGTGCAGCGCTGCTAGAGAGTACTGCATGGGGTGGGAGGCGTGGTTCATCATGGATGATAGCTTAGCATCATCCTCCTGTCCCCCACCACCTCCACCAGGTGATAGCTTAGCATCATCCTCCTGTCTCCAACCACCTCCACCAGGTGATAGCTTAGCATCACCCTCCTGTCTCCCACCACCTCCACAGTATCCAGAGGACGCCCAGCACACTGCTGGCCTTCTTTACCAGCTTGTCCAGTCTCCTCCTGTCAGCTGCCGTGATGCTGCTGCTCCAGAAGACTCCATAGAAGATGGCTGATGCCACCACAGAGTGAAATAAGTTCTTCAGGAGCTCCCTGCACCCCAAAAGACCTCAGTCTCCTCAGCAGAAAGAGTCTGCTCTGTCCCTTTTTATAGAGTGCCTGTGCACTGGTCAGTCCAGTCCAGTTTATTGTTCAAGTGGACACCCAGGTACTTATAAGATTTAACGATCTCAATGTCCAGTCCCTGGATACTCACCGGTACCGAAGGAGAGCGTTTACCCCGGCGGAAGTCCACCACCAGCTCCTTGGTCTTACTGGAGTTTATCTGAGGCGGTTCCACTGGCACCATCCTAAAAAGTCCTGGTTCAGTTCTCTATACTCCCTGTCATCATTGTAATGGAAATTTAATTAACCTTATCAATCTCCTTTAGAGAAAACAAATGCGATGTGAAACACTTAAATGTCTTTAAGCATTTATTAAACAGAAACTTGGAATAATTCAATTGAATGGACAGAGCTCGTCACCACAGATGGTTTGGAGCACTGACCCGGAAAATAGTTCAACAATTATTATTGAAATGTTTGCCCTTTCCCCCCTCCCCCCCTGCTCCTCCTCAGTGTCCTCCTTCCCACCAGACAAGCCTTGATGCTGTCTGGAGGAAGTTGTTTGGCTGCGGCCCTGAGAGGCAAGAGTGAGAGGCACCGAAAGAAAACAAAACGAAAAGAACAAAAACAATACCGAGATCCACCGGTTATCGCTTCACACGGATGGCGCTGATGAGACTGGGTCAAGATGAACTGAACTCCGCTTTCAGAGTTCAGCTACACATTTAAGAATAAAGCACTTATGATAAATTTCCACCACAATTCCCCCTTTGGTCACGAAAGTGACCACAAAAGTAATTACAATTTATCAACCTGATAGCGTGTGTCAATTATTGGATGCCTGGAAGAACTCAGTTCAACAACTTCTCTCGTTCTCTATATTTATTTACTAAATGATCACAAGTAAAGTAGCAAGCGCTGCAATTGCAAAAGCAGTGAGTGGTACAGCCAACACGCAGGTTGGGCAAAGAACAACTGCCCCACCCCGGAAGTGGGGCCTTTCATACTCAGGTCATCATCACAGGTTGGTCTCTCCTCGTCCTAACATCTGATTCGCTCTGTCCTGTCAAGAGGAGGAGAATCCCGTGTTCTCATATTTTCTCACAAGACTGGAACACAACGACCAGTCTGCTTCCAGAATGTCAATATACTGATAAACAGTTGTGGTGTTGAAGTGCGCAGGCGTGTGACTAACTTTCCTTGAGAACTGGACATTTCATAGACACAACAGATGCATAGCTGTGTTATACTGACCTCGCTAACTTGAACTTTAATAGACATGAAGAGTACTACAATGAAGAATATCTACAGAATATAAGGATTTATATTATCAAACCCATCAATACATTTGACCCAAAATGGTTTACGCACATCATCATCTGTAAGGTTAAGCTTCACCTGTTTTTGTGAGAAGTAAGCAACTCTATGTTAGATAGATAGATAGATAGATAGATAGATAGATAGATAGATAGCAAGCTAAGGAATGCTGACATATTAATTAAACCCTGACACGATCTTTGGAGATGAGTCAGCCGACCTCCATCTCCAGGGTACTGGATTTAAAACAACATGTCAGTGAGGTGGGAACAAGCAATGATCACAACAATTTACACTAATCTATTCAATCACATAGTTATGTTATTATAACAATCATCAGGAACCAATAGTTGATTTAATTGATCCTTCCACCTGTAAACATTGAACGGATTATTTATTCTTTATTACACCACATCTAGGAAAAAACTGTAATGACACGAATCATAAGCTTTATTACACAGAAGAATCACTTTTATATTCCTCCCCATTCGTCCCTGGGAGGAAAACAGTCAGGCGTAGTGTTGCTGCAGGATCAGCCTTGGGAGCATTCACATATTTCTTATCAGCCAAATTCAGCCCTTTATTGTGACGTATTACGGCACTGTTTGTCCCATGTGGCTTCCAAATAAGTTTTATTTAATGTCTAAATGTCGCAGGAATTACGTCTATTGGTCTACCAAAATATTTATGCTTACAGAATATTTAATCTTTGAACAATTTAACTTAGAATGTGTTGGAAAAACAGATTAAACAACGGAGCGATGTCTAAAATGTTTTTTTGATCTTTGGCACACTCCTCTGACGTGTGCTCTATCGGTACAAACTCAGATTGTACTTTCTCAAATAATCACTCAACCTATGAATATTTATTTCCCCCCGTTCTTTTACATTCCCTTAATTAACAACTAATTTGAATACTTTGATATTCATATTATTTAATTTTCCCTCAAAATTTGAAATCCTATAAAGAGATATAAAATGTTCTAAGCGTTTATATTATTTGTATCTCAATGTTGCTTTTATTTGCTTTGATCACACCTCTAAATCTTACTGAGCAGTTGAACAAAAATAGTTATAATCTGCCTTGAACAATTACCAAAGTATTTACTCTTTTATCACTGTGTTATTTTGCTGTCTCTTGGAGTAACATTAATAAAATAACTATACAAAATATGGATTTATCTTTATAATAACCTACATATACATATTCCCCCTTTTGCTAAATCACCTCTGCTAATTTAGCAAAACAATGGAAGAGAGCACTTTGCAATTGTCTGGTCCGTCCATTCATCATTATCAAAACTGCACCAGATCATCAGTGGAAGATGTTTCTGAAGGCACACCCAGTGTTATGAGCTGAAAAGAGAAAACCCAAATAAGCCTCGCTGCAGCAGAACCTGTTGAAAGGGATCAGAAGCGTTAGCGTGAGCATCACATTTCATACCACAGTCAGTTTTAGGCTTCTAGCTCAGCGCTCAGACTTGTTCAAAAGAAAACAGCATAGTTATGCGGCTCTCCATCTGTTGGAGTAGAAAACAAGTTGCAGGATTAAGGTAAAAAACAGTAGTGAAACAAACAGGTTGCTGTTACCCCCCATAGTCCTGAGTCAAAACTAATGTCATGAAACCGTCCCGTTGGTCAATGTACTGTGTGAACGGTGTGTCCAGTTTAGCTAGTCCAAGTGTCGGAGCATTCAGTAATGCACTCTTTAGGTCAAAGAAAGCCTCACTCGAGGAGTCAGTCCAGGGCCCTATTTTTCGTACCTGGCTAAACAAAGTCAGGCAAATGTCCTAATCTCCAGTTTAAATTAGCGAGATGATTGACATCAGGCTATCTGGGTTTCTTCACGGCTGATCCGCGCTGAAACGGTCTCGTTAATTCTAGCCAGACGTCAATCCTCTGGATAAATGCGCGTGTCCGCTCCTCTTCAGAAGGGATAATAATCGAGCACTGACACCACGATGTTCTAACAGTACAATAGCAAATAAACTCAGAGGAACCTCTTTATATTTCTCCGATGAGAAGCAGGAGATGATCATGAAGACATATGAGGAAGTCATTACCTTAATCATTCACAGCAAACGCGTTGTGAATATTCCAACGTTTTTGTAACATTGTTGCCGTGAACGCAGCTTAACTCCGCCCCGCTGTGAGACATAAGCGCCGCAGATATATCAGACAAGTTAAATGTCAGTGTTGGGAAAATGTATCGGCAAATTTTAAGTGCTTCATCACCCAGATCAATCAGATTATATTTACGAATAAAGATATACTTATGAGGATATATGTACTGTATGCGCGTATGAATCATGTACTATATGTATATACATGTATGTGTATATTTCTATATAACTAGGAGTTTGAATATGTGTATGGGCGGATCAGTATATATGTATTATTCATAATCAGAAATTCAATCAATTGAAGCAGTGAACATAAATTGTGTGTGATTCTCTGTATTCTTATCATGAGTCCACCTTAATCACGTTCTACAATAATGATATGTATGGTGTACTAATAACACTGTCATATAATTATGAGTGCTTTCAACACATCCATAAGTTTCTTAAGCGCTAAATAAACTTAAGAACAGCGGCATGCAGCGGGTGAGAGTCTCTGTCTGTGAGACGGGTGATCGGCTGCTCCTGTGGTGATCAGTGTCCGCGGCTCCAGAAGCACTCGTAAATAAATGATTCCTTGAAGGCAGAATCTATAGCGCCGCGTACAGGAAGTAATCCTGATGTGAGAACGGATCTTGGCGATCTCAAAGAACTCTCTCCCAATAAAACTAATATAACTATATCGCTCCTTCATCAATGAGGAAGTGAGCTGCCTTTCTTGTCCGGTGGGAGTGGCCAGCTTATCCAGTGAATTTCAGTAAGCCTGCCCGGGAGCAGGTTTACATTTTTGGCTGTGTTGCTATGGTGATTTATCTAAGCTTGCTTCGAGAAACTGAATAAGCCTGACCTACGTCATGTTATCCTGACAATTAGCCCGCTAACTCAGTAAGCCAGGTACGAAAAATAGGGCCCAGGTCAGTTTGTCATGCGCAGAAAGATGTTTACCATGAATCATGGAAGAGAGGAATGCCTCTCTTTCTGAATAATTTGGGATCCACTATCTATAATATGACGTCATTTCTAAGAAGCTCATTTGTTTCTCAATTTGTGTTTTAGCCACAGCTTGAGTTGCCTGTATTCTTTTGGGAGAGAGGGTTTTGACCTCTGCTGTGATCACAGCAGAGGTCTAAACTATTGTCCCTTCAATGCACATTACTAACTCTACTTTCCTTTTCCATGGATTCATGGCTGCCTGCCCCCCGGTCCTGCCCCCCGGTTCTGCCATGGATCCATGGCTGCCTGGAACTGGTCCTGCCTGCTACCATGGCCCTGCTGATGGAACCGGCCTGGAACCGGTCCTACCTGCTGCCATGGCCCTGCTGATGGAACCGGCCTGGAACCGGTCTTACCCGCTGCCATGGCCCTTCTGATGCCCCCCTCCTCTCTACCGCCTTCTGCTTCATGGATTATCAGGATCATGGACCATGCCTAATACTCATTATATGAATAATTTCTGTCATATTCATTGAATGTGCTGTGACTACGCTATTCATTCTGGCCACATGACATCTATTGCTTCTGTCCATCCGGAGAGAGGGATCCTCCTCTGTTGCTCTCCCTCAGGTTTCTTCCCTTTTTTCCCTGTGAAAGGGTTTTTACTATCTCTTTAGGGGAGTTTTTCCTGATCCGATGTGAGGTCCCGGGACAGGGATGTTATGTGTACAGATTGTAAAGCTCTCCGAGGCAAACTTGTATTTGTGATGTTGGGCTATATAAAATAAACTGAATTGAATTGAATCACATGTCCCAGATATGAAACTTTAGATAGAGCGAATCGCACTTTTGTGTACGTCGCCTTCCTTACTGTACCGGTCCTCAGGAGCACATGAAGGCCTGAGATCAGAAAGCAGAGTCCGCGTGCGCAGTCAGCCAGCCATGTTCTATTCTCCATTCCTGGGCCTCGTGCCAAGGAAACATGTGGAATCGCCCCACAAACAACTCGAGCTTGCTTGGGAGACAGAGAGACAGAAATAGCGGCAGTACTCTTGGTCCAATAAATGTCCCTCATAAACAAACCCTCTATCTCTTCCTCATTCACTCCAAACCACACCTCCTCACAACTCATCTGTGTGCGCTGCAGTGTAGTGAATGGACTTGCATGTGACTTTCTACACGTGGTGAATGTTGTGAAGCAAAATCAGTCCGCTGTGTCATATTTCATTATTTGTTCGGTTTCTTGTCCGCTCACCATCAGGCCATCAGGGCCCAATGTGAGAATAAATTCCAAATATGCACATTAAATCTCTGCCCAGCTAATTTATAGGGCAGCAATCAGACAGCAGAAATGCATGTCTGACTGTGATGTCATCAAATGTAAAAGACAATAGCGTTGTCTACAGTTCACTAATTGATACACCAACCGAGCCAACCGTTCTGCAATATCTGCCACTTTCTCAGGAGGGACAGGTAAAGCAGAAGTTCTCAAAATTGAGAGTATGGCTCCCGTGTCAATCAAATATGGAACATATTACCTTTAATAGTTAACATGACTTATGGTCATTTTCTAAAACCTTAATTTTCATTCAAATATGTCTTATATGTGGGTGTTTTTGCCTAATTTCTAATGTGTGTATCGCATGCACAAGTTTGTCATAATCCAAATCAGAATTTGCTCACCCTTTGTGCTGAGGTGTGTGTGTCAAAAGGTCCTTCTCTAGGTTCCGTCCCGTCACCCCCCACTCCTCCGAGTCAAATTTCTGCCGGATCCTCCCCACCAGCCTTGTTTTTATTCCATGGGGCCCATGGGCAGTCCCTTCTCCAATGCCCAGGTTCGCCACATGTGTAGCACACATAGTCCTTGGCTCGCGTGTCAAAGTCTCTTCCCCTCTGTCTTCTTCTTTGGCCCCTCTTCTCTCTTTGACCGCCTCTGTCCTCACGCCTGCCTTCTCTCTGTCCATGTTTTGAGCAGTCTTGCTTTCCATCAGCCCCGACGGATGCCATGGCCCCACACACTGTCAGCCGGGCATCCCAGAGTTTGCGCTGACGATACTTGGTTTTTCCTTCTTCTTTCGGCTGGTGGTTGGATGGCTTTCCCTTTCGAGGAGCGTAGGACGGCGGGATGGAGTCCCTAGCAGGATCCACACGACCATTCAACTCGGACAAAGAAAGATACAATTTAGCAGTGCATTCAGTTCCTTCATCCTTTCTCCTCTCTTTATTTTTTTTATCACACTCATTCCTCAATCTCTTCCTTTCCCTACTTTCTGCTTCCTCTCTCCACATACTAAACGCCCTCCAGTCCGCTTTAAACGGTTCAGAGTTCTTTCTTTCTACCGCTTCGTCTTTCTCTCTCTGATCCAAACACTCTCTGAGTTGCTCCAATTTACCCATTCTTCCAATTGGTAATCGCCCCAGTTTGTTCATCCCTCTTCACATACATTGTATCACCGGAGATAATACTTTGTAAACAGGCTTTACAGGCGGCTCAGGCTGCACAGGCTTCGCTTTGCTCTGATTTCTACCCATTTCTCCCACCAAAAACAAAAAAACAACTATAGTTCCTTGTCTACCTTCCTTTCAGAACAATCTCATGTAATCAGGAAATGACACACAAGATCAAACTAAAAAGACCACAAGTACACCGGTTCTACCAACCAACCTCCTCCAGTCACGGCTTACAGAATTATCCGAACGATCCGGTGCAACACACCAAGTGATCGCAACCCGGTGCAACACACCAAGCTATCACAATCCGGTGCAACACACAAGACCAAACTTATAAAACTACAAGCATACTGGGACACATCTGTCCAGCACCCTATTTGTGCGAGATTTTCCCAGGTTCCCTCTGATTACTTGTTTCCTGAATTACCCGAATGATCCGGTGCAACACACCAAGTGATCACAACCCGGTGCAACACACCAAGCTATCACTGTCACGGATTCCCCGTCATATTAAGTGTTTTTCTTCTTCTTCTTCTTCTTTGAGGTTTATTGGCGGTTGGCAAACAACTGTTTGGTGCATTACCGCCACCAACTGGTATGGAGTGTGGATCAGGATGTCTACAACTTGTCCTATCAACATATCACACTACTAAATAAACTAACCAATGACAACAACAACCCACAACAAACAAAAACAAACAAAAACAAACAACAACAACAAAAACTAAAAACGTATGTATACATACTTATACATATATATAGCTTCAACAAACCAAATCATAACTAACCAACCAAAATAAATAAACCTAGGGCTCATATTCTTTCAATAATCCTTGTTATCCTAAGATACTGCAATAGTGCTTTATAGCACCCACTGGAGTTTCCTTGCAGCACACATGCCATATCCAACCGTACCCCCTCCTTGCTGAGGCCTCCAACTAGCTGTCTCCTTTCATTCGCATACCTCTGACAGTGTAGAATGACATGTTCGATTGTTTCTACCTGCCCACAATAGTCACATCTTCCCGTGTCATGTTTCCCTATTTTCCATAGCATGCCGTTCAGCCCAGTATGTCCAAATCGCAGCCTTGAAATGACGGTTTCCTCTCTCCTGTTCCCTCCTGCCCATCTCATTCCCCCCACTTTCCTCTGGACTCTGTACAACCATCGCCCTTTTCTGTCCTCCTCCCATTGCTTCTGCCACCTTTCATTTAACCTCTTTTTAATAATCCCCTTGGCCTCTGATTTACTGAAGTTGACTTCAACTCTTGAGCCACTCTTTGCGGCTTCTTTTGCCGCTCTATCCGCCATTTCATTTCCTTTAACCCTCACATGTGCAGGCACCCATACTAACACCACTGTCATACCCATCATTTGAATCCTGTATAATATTTGCTCCATTTCAATAAGGATGTCCGGTCTACTGTCTGAATGACTGTTCTGTAAGCTGTCTAGTGATGCACTGGAGTCTGAACAAATGATCGACCTTAATGGTCTTGTATCCTCTACCCATTGTAGTGCAAACATTATTGCCAGCATTTCCCCTGTGTACACCGATACACCCTCTGTAATCATTTTCCCTATTTTTATGTTAAATTCTGGCACTGTAACTGCTATTCCTACTTTATTTTCTGAATTCTTTGATGCGTCTGTGTAGATCTGGACATAACTGTGGTAATTGTCGATGTGTGTCTGAATTGTGTGCACATTAACCGTACCCCCTCTATCCTTGTTCTTCTGTTTAAGTAAAGCCAAGTCTACTGTTGCCTCAGGAAGTATCCACGGTGCTACTGCTGGCAATGGAACTGTTGGACTGAAGTTTAATTCGTCAATGTTCATTTATTTAGCTTTCTGTGCTGCTGTCCATCCAAAGCTTCTTGTCTCCCTCCTCTCCTTCTCCCAGCAGGGTCTTAAGGTTTCCTGAGTTGGATGTTCTTATCTGTGGCCCCGAAGATTCGCCCAATAGGTTAATGCCAACTGTGTTCTCCGTAACTCTAGAGGCATTTCCCCCATTTCCACCTGTAGTGCTGCCGTTGGAGTTGTCTTAAAAGCACCGGTGCATATTCTCATGGCCTGATATTGGATTTTATCTAATTGTTTTAGTGATGATGTTGCTGCCGAGCCATACACCACACACCCATAATCCAATATAGATCGAATTAATCCAATGTATATCGCTTTCAAAGCAGTTCTATCTGCCCCCCATTCCCTTCCCACCAAACACCTCATTATATTTAACACTTTCTTACATTTATCCTCTACTTTTTTAATATGTACAGCCCATGTGATCCTTTCGTCAAACCACAAACCCAAAAATTTAAAGTGTTTTACTCTTTCCAATTCGTGATTATATAGTCTTAGTTTTACATCACTACCAATTTGTCTCCTTGTAAAGAACATTGTTTTTGTTTTTTCTGCTGAAAATTTAAAATCCCATTTATATGACCACTCTTCTACTTTACAGATGGCTCTCTGCAGCTTCTTTACTATGAATTCCACATTTCTTCCCCTAAGTGTTTTTCATCCTGTCTGTCAGTTCTAACCACTCTCCTGTCATTCCAGATCCTGCCACCCACGTCTGATTACCCCTCATCACCGTCACCTGGCCCTCACACCCATCTCACCTGCAGCCCGTTCCCTCATTAGCTCACTATTTAGGGCCCCTCACTATTTAGGCCCCCTGTCCTCTGCCAGATTGTCTTGTCCTTTGTGCCAAACTCTCCAGCGTATCCCTGTACTTCTGTCTACCTGTTCTGACCCCGTTTTTGCCTGTCTTGCCTACCTTGGATTTTGCCTGCCCCTTATCGGATTTGTTCGCCTGTTTGATTGATCTCCTGGTGTTGACCCCTGCCTGAATATACAACTAAAGAACTTTGCCTGCCACCTGCCTCAGAGTTGTGCTTTTGAACTAGATTGTCTACTGTGCCTCACAGTACAATCTGGCCAACATGAGTTCAGCCGACTCTGCTCAGGCCGCGACGGAACCTCTGACTCCGACCGACATGCTTCAGCGCCACGAGCAGCAGCTCACCTTCTTGACCGAAGCAGTGCAGGCTATGGGCGTTAGTCACGACCGCGGCATGGAGTCGCTCCGTGATAATCTGCTGAGGATACCCGCTGCAGAGCGGGCTGCCGCCAGTGCTTCCAGGCCGCCTCCTCGCACTCCTCCCGTGTCAGAGGCACGTCTGCCTCCTCCGGAGCGTTGTTCTGGTGCTCCTGGTTCCTGTCGGCCATTCCTGACCCAGTGCTCCCTCGCCTTTGAGCTCCAGCCATCCGCCTTTCCCTCCGACAGGGCCCGAGTGGCGTACGTCATCTCGCTCCTCACGGGCAGAGCCAAGGAGTGGGGAACCGCTGAGTGGCAGCGACAGTCGGCGATCTGCTCTTCATTCCTGCTGTTCTCCAAGGAGCTGCGGAAGGTCTTCGATCACGCCACACCAGGGAGAGAGGCCGCTCGAGGCTTGATGGACCTGAAGCAGGGAGGAAGATCCGTGGCGGATTACTCCATCGATTTCCGCACCACAGCGGCTGGAACGCTCCTCCGCTCCTGGACGCCTTCTACCACGGTCTGTCGAACCGCATCAAGGACGAGCCCATGCAGCTTGAGCAGGCCCTGCAGGAGAATCGATGCCTGTACTGCGGTCAGAGCGGCCATTTTGTAACCTCCTGTCCCGTAAAAGGGGGGGCTCACCAGTCAAACAGAGGGCGCTGGTGAGCCGAAGTGTGAACTTTGAAATGCCCTCTAGGCCTCTGATGACAGTGCAGCTGTGTTGCTCAGGGAGGAACCACCCAGTTTCAGTGCTCATAGACTCTGGTGCAGATGCTAACCTCATGGACATGGCTCTTGCCTCACAGCTGGGGATCGGGCAGGTGGTCCTGGACGAACCCATCCACGCTACCGCTTTAGACGGTCGCCTCCTCTGCAGGGTTACTCATCGGTCCGCTCCCCTGCCGATGACCATGTCTGGTAATCACAATGAAACACTCACTTTCCATCTCATCAATTCACCACAGCAACCGGTCATTTTAGGCTATCCATGGCTCACGAGACACAACCCACACATTGACTGGTCTACAGGTACCATTCTACAATGGAGTGCTCATTGCCATGCGGTGTGTCTAAAACCTGCGCTATTGTCTGTGTCGAGCTCGCCTGTCTCTGAGTCCTCAGATCTCACCGGTGTCCCCAGGGAATATCATGACCTAAGGGAGGTTTTCAGCAAGGCTCGGGCCACCTCATTACCACCCCATCGTCCGTACGACTGTGCAATCGACCTTCTCCCGGGTACGACTCCGCCCAGAGGTAGACTTTTTTTCCCTATCGGCTCCTGAGATTAAGACCATGGAGAAATATATTAATGACTCCTTAGCCGCTGGCCTGATTAGGCCGTCTTCATCTCCTGCTGGAGCTGGCTTTTTCTTTGTCAGCAAGAAGGACAAGTCCCTGCATAGATTACAGAGGACTTAACAACATCACTGTAAAGAACAGGTACCCTCTCCCACTCGTTTCCTCTGCTTTCGAGTTGCTCCAAGGGGCAACCGTCTTTTCCAAACTCGATCTCCGCAATGCATACCACTCAGTGGCGGCTGGTGACATTTTTTGGGGGGGGGGGCGCAGTTGGGCGGCGCGGTTTAAATAGCACTCCACAATGAGAAGAAAAGAGGTTTTGAGTAGAATATTCTAAAAAACAAAGCTTTATTTCAAGAAAACACAGTGCTCAACACTGTCCAATAACAACTATCAACAAACTGTAACTTTGGGCATGAGAGGTTCAGAGCAGAATGGTTTAAGAAACATTCAATGTGGTGGCCAGAGCAACTTCAGGGAATACATTGACGTTGCATTCAAACTGGGGGCCCTGCAGTAAACTGGCACTGGTGAGGTGGTCTTTGAAGGCAAAGCGTTCCCTGGTGTGTCCAAGTATGGTGTCAATAACCTACAGATAAATATATAGAGAGAGACAGAGACGGACAGATAAGTTGTGGGGAAATATCTACTACAAACGGGCTTCATACTACAGACAAAAAACTATGTTTTGTGTGTCTTGATGGCTCAGCAACATAGACAAAAGGCCAGGAGCCACCTTGCTGGCTGTAGCCTGGAGCTATCTCTCACACACACACACACACACTTGTTGAGGGTTGAATTGGTATTTTAGATAAAGTTATAGTCTGATATGATATCCACCCAAATCTAACAATGTCCAACATGTGTTCTGCTGTGGGAAAGATAAAACATTAAACTCTAACACAGGCATCTGCTGATTTTGACACTCACCTCTGCAGCAATCCTTCCAAGCTCATCTTCCTTCACACCCCGGCGCTTCCTCGGCTGCTCAGAGCCACTGCTTTGCTCCACACTGAGCATCCAGCTAACAGCTCCGGTTAGCATGTAGCTTGAGGAGAAGCTCCGGGTGTATGTCCTCCCGCGGTCAGTGCTTTGCTGCTGACTTTTTAAATCCGGACGTTCGGGTCCCAACTCTTTCAGCCTCTTGTCAACATCTGATCGTGGATTGAAAGGTGTTTCGCGTAGAGATACCACAGAGTTTTCAGTCGCCATACTAACATAATCAAAGTCTCTGCTAGCTGTGTTGCTCGCGTAGCTACGTGGGAGCTATATGGGATGTGAGGGAATGATAAAGGTCTCTGATTCGACGAATAGTCCAACCACGTTGCAATAAGAAACGATGTCATTGGCTAGGGCGCAGATTTGTGCGCCCGAAGATTCACGTTTCATCCGCCAATGAGAAGCTGTCCTTGCCGCAACGAGGGTGAAATGTTTGTTCGCTGCCATAGACTCACATTTGGCCGGCGCCCCTAAAGGGGGGAGGGGCTTTTCTCAGGGATGATGAATGGCGATATATTATATTTGGTATATCTTAAGTGGTTGTTGACAGGGGCTTACGGTCTCCCACACACATTTAGCTCGTCAACACGGTATATTTCTTATTTAAATTATTTGGTATATAATGTTTTTTGACAATATTTATTTATTTTATTTTTTCATTGCAAAATTTTAAGAGGGGCGGCGCCCTAGCGCCCTCTATTGACGCACCGCCACTGGTACCAATTGGTGAGAATCCGAAAGGGGGACGAGTGGAAGACCGCATTTAATACCCCTAGTGGGCATTATGAATACTTGGTCATGCCATTTGGACTCACCAATGCCCACGCGGTTTTCCAGGGGTTGGTTAATGATGTTCTCCGAGACCTGCTTAATGTTTCTGTGTATCTAGATGATATCCTCATCTTCTCAAAGTCACCACAGGAGCATGTGGTACATGTACGGCAAGTTCTTTAAAGACTCCTGGAGAACCACCTGTTCGCGAAAGCCGAGAAGTGTGAGTTCCACACCTCTGAGGTGTCATTTCTAGGATTTGTAATCAAAGCAGGTAGCATCCAGATGGATCCAGCTAAGACCAGCGCAGTGGAGAACTGGCCTACGCCTGCTACGCGTAAGGAACTGCAACGCTTCCTAGGCTTCGCCAACTTCTATCGGCGGTTTATCCGAAACTACAGTTCCGTGGCTGCCCCACTCACTGCTCTCACCTCCCAGCGTGTGCCCTTCAGGTGGACCTCCGCGGCGGCAGAGGCCTTTGGTGAGTTAAAGACACGTTTCTCGTCTGCTCCCATCCTAATATTCCCAGATCTGACCCGCCAGTTCATTGTGGAGGTGGATGCCTCGGACACTGGGGTTGGGGCTGTTCTCTCGCAGCGGGCTGCCAGGGATCAGAAGGTTCATCCATGTGCCTTCTTCTCCCGGAAACTGTCGCCCGCAGAGAGGAATTGCTGGCAGTGAAACTAGCGCTGGAGGAATGGAGACACTGGCTGGAGGGAGCGCAGCAGCCGTTTGTAGTCTGGACAGACCACAAGAACCTGGAATATATCCGCTCGGCGAAGCGGCTGAACTCCCGTCAAGATAGGTGGGCTCTGTTTTTTAACCGTTTTGAGTTTGCACTCTCATACAGACCCGGCTCCAAGAACATAAAGCCCGATGCCCTGTCTCGTCAATTCCAGCCTGAAGGCTCCTCTGCTCACCCTCAAGGCATCCTCCCCTTGGAGTGTGTTATTGGTGCAGTGTCCTGGCAGGTGGAGGACAAGGTAAAGCGCTCCCATGCGGAACACCCAGCTCCCAGTGCTTGTCCCGATAACCGCTTGTTTGTCCCAGACAGTCTCCGTTCCCAGGTCCTCCAGTGGGGTCATTCCTCCCGTCTGGCGTGCCATCCGGGAGTCAGACGCACCCTGGCTCTACTCAAACGGCGCTTCTGGTGGTCTTCCATGGCGGACGACACCAAGGGATTCGTAAGTGCTTGCCAAGTCTGCGCTCAGCACAAAAGCCCCCGCAAAGCTCCCTCTGGTCTCCTGCATCCTCTGCCAATTCCTCATCGCCCCTGGTCCCACATCGCGTTGGATTTCGTAACCGGCCTACCCACCTCCGACGGTAACACAGTAATTCTCACGGTCATTGATAGATTTTCCAAGTCTGCTCGGCTCATTCCACTTACCAAATTGCCTACCGCCAAAGAGACTGCCCAGATTATGTTACAGGAGGTGTTCCGCCTGCACGGTCTGCCCACGGATGTGGTCTCCGACCGGGGTCCACAGTTCACCTCGCACTTTTGGACTGAGTTTTGCAGGCTACTGGGGGCCACGGTCAGCCTGTCATCAGGATTCCACCCCCAATCGAATGGACAGGCGGAATGTATGAACCAGGAGATGGAGACCGCGTTACGATGCCTCTCCTCCCGTAACCCGCAATCCTGGTCCACACAACTCCTGTGGGTTGAGTATGCCCACAACACCCTTCCCAGTTCAGCCACTGGGCTCTCCCCCTTCCAGTGTGCCCGTGGATACCAGCCCCCACTCTTCCCGGAGCAGGAACAGGAATCCAGTGTACCTTCTGTCCAGGCCTTTGTCCAGCGATGCCGACGCACTTGGAGGCAGGCCCGATCCACACTATTGCGCACCTCCGAGCGCTACCAACGGTCAGCCAACAAACGTCGTCTCCCCGCGCCTCAGTACGCTCCGGGACAACGGGTCTGGCTGTCGACTCGGGATCTTCCCCTCCGAGTAGAGTCCAAGAAGTTGGCTGCCCGTTATGTGGGTCCGTTCCCTGTTTCACGGGTCATTAACCCTGCAGCCATCCGGCTGCGTCTGCCACCAGCCATGAGAGTCCATCCCACCTTCCACGTCTCCAGGGTTAAACCTGTCCGGGAAAGCCCGCTTCAGCCCTCCCCCAGACCCCCGCCACCCCCCCGGCTCATCGACGGGGGCCCTGTCTACACAGTCCGTGGCCTGCTCAAATCTCGGCGACGGGGCAGGGGACTACAATACCTCGTTGATTGGGAGGGGTATGGTCCGGAGGAGCGCCAATGGGTCCCCACTCGCAACATCATGGACCCTTCCCTGATCTCGGACTTCCATAGGGCTCATCCGGACCAGCCAAGGGGGACGTCGAGAGCCGTCCCTAGAGGGGGAGGTTCTGTCACGGATTCCCCGTCATATTAAGTGTTTTTCATCCTGTCTGTCAGTTCTAACCACTCTCCTGTCATTCCAGATCCTGCCACCCACGTCTGATTACCCCTCATCACCGTCACCTGGCCCTCACACCCATCTCACCTGCAGCCCGTTCCCTCATTAGCTCACTATTTAGGTCCCCTCACTTGCACGTGTCCTCTGCCAGATTGTCTTGTCCTTTGTGCCAAACTCTCCAGCGTATCCCTGTACTTCTGTCTACCTGTTCTGACCCCGTTTTTGCCTGTCTTGCCTGCCCCGGATTTTGCCTGCCCCTTATCGGATTTGTTCGCCTGTTTGATTGATCTCCTGGTTTTGACCCCTGCCTGAATATACAACTAAAGAACTTTGCCTGCCACCTGCCTCAGAGTTGTGCTTTTGAACTCTATTGTCTACTGTGCCTCACAATCACAATCCGGTGCAACACACAAGACCAAACTTATAAAACTACAAGCATACTGGGACACATCTGTCCAGCACCCTATTTGTGCGAGCCTGATTTGCGGCCTTTTCCAAGTGTCTGTTACATCACAAATGGCTCTCTACGGGTGGAATTCTTTTTTCCCAACTCAGGATTGGAGAGGCAATCTCAAAAACCCGTCCGAGGACAGCCTCTCACCTTTCGGGACGAATCAACTATCTAGAAGTGCGCTTCTGTTGTCCAACGGAGTCCAGATTACACGTCCAATCCCATCCTCGTCGCCAATTGTAATGGAAATTTAATTAACCTTATCAATCTCCTTTAGAGAAAACAAATGCGATGTGAAACACTTAAATGTCTTTAAGCATTTATTAAACAGAAACTTGGAATAATTCAATTGAATGGACAGAGCTCGTCACCACAGATGGTTTGGAGGACTGACCCGGAAAAATAGTTCAACATGAGTTTTATACATCAACAATTATTATTGAAATGTTTGCCCTTTCCCCCCTCCCCCCTGCTCCTCCTCAGTGTCCTCCTTCTCACCAGACAAGCCTTGATGCTGTCTGGAGGATGTTGTTTGGCTGCGGCCCTGAGAGCAAGAGTGAGAGGCACAGAAAGAAAACTAAAAGAACAAAAACAATACCGAGATCCACCGGTTATCGCTTCACACGGATGGCGCTGATTAGACTGGGTCAAGATGAACTGAACTCCGCTTTCAGAGTTCAGCTACACATTTAAGAATAAAGCACTTATGATAAATTTCCACCACAATCATCGGCGGAGATGAGGCAGACGATTGCAGAGTCGTCAGAGAACTTTTGCAGGTGGCAGTTAGCAGAGTTGTGTTTGAAGTCCGAGGTGTAAATGGAGAAGAGGAATGGAGCAGAACGGTTTCTTGTGGGCTGCAGGGCCCCTGATCTGACTCACACTCCCGTATCCGCACATACTGTGGACGGTTGGTGAGGTGGTCCAGGATCCATGCAGTGAGGTGGTCCAGGATCCATGCAGTGAGGTGGTCCAGGGTCCATGCAGTGAGGTAGTCCAGGATCCATGCAGTGAGGTGGTCCAGGGTCCATGCAGTGAGGTAGTCCAGGATCCATGCAGTGAGGTGGTCCAGGATCCATGCAGTGAGGTGGTCCAGGGTCCATGCAGTGAGGTAGTCCAGGATCCATGCAGTGAGGTGGTCCAGGGTCCATGCAGTGAGGTAGTCCAGGATCCATGCAGTGAGGTGGTGGGGTTAACCCCCTAACCCTAAGAACAAGACCCTCACGGAGCTTCAGCCTTTTCCATGTGAGAGAGGATTTCTGTAGCAGGAAGATGACGCCTCGTCCACCCCGATGCCAGATTGGTACTATATGCAACATTACCAGCAGTAATATGTGTTGTTGGGGTTATTGAGGAGTAATTTCTGTATTTGTGATGGACTTGAGAGCAGCTATTGCTTCATAGACACATGTCACTGGTTACCATGGTGATTGGGGAGTGGATTGTCTACAAAACCATCTGTTAAACCCTGGCCTCAGAGGCAAAAATATGGTCAAATCACCAAAATAGTACAATCAACAGAGAGGAAAGACTCAGCTGAACGTGCTGATATGCTTGTTATGTTTGTGGAGTTAAAAATGTGACCTACTCATCTCTGTATTTAGAGTGTAACGGGACGGGTCCTGACCTGGTCAGAACTTAGGGGGAGCGCCTACTCCTTACGCCAGCCGTGTAAGGAGGGTCCGTTTTAGAACCCTGAGGTTTCCCTCTCAATTTGCTTTCGATTACAATTTATAGAGACAATGACGGATGTTAAAAACCCCATTCGTTCAGTTTACCCGTGGCCTACCTGTACTATTGAGCCACGTCTCCTCTGAACTGTTTTCTCTATTAGAAAAGGAAGATGAACCGTTTCTCACACAGTGCAACCCAAACTGGAAATCGAGGCAGGATCGTGCTGGATTGTGTTCCCTGGTCAATGGCCTCGGCCCGGTGTTACCTTCTTCGTCTCGAAAAGCCTGGAAGTTATCTTATTCCATTAAACGGGAGTCTCCATTGAGTAGAGTTCTACACTCTTATTTTAGATTATATATTTTATTTCAACAAGAGTTATTTATACACACAGTACCAAAACTGATTCTTTTTTGTCTTGGAGGATACCCCCTCAGCGTTTAGTCAGTCCACCAGTATCATATGTTTTAAAAAGCTACAAGAGTAAAAGTCACATTGTAATTCATCAACCGTTTCTTTTTTGTCTTGGAGGAAATCCCCTCAGCACTTAGAAACAGTTACCAGTAATTACAAGTGTAAGAAAGTCTTTTATTCGATTTCTCGAATAAAAGTGGTTCCATCTCAGGGACAGAGCCCAAGAGGAACTGAAGAGTGCCCAGTTTATCACAGTATATATATATATATATATATATATATATAGGCAAGTGTGTGGGAAGATTCCTATCGAGACATAGTGGAAGTGACTGAGTAGCAGGTGTGTGTGATTACAACATGCTTTGACCTCGGTCACACGCTCAAAAGTATTTGTAGTTACTGTTACAGAACAACTTCAAAAAGGGCAGTTGGACAAGTGTCAGACAGATTTATGGATCCTTGAAACATTTAGTGGGACTAACTGGCGCCTTTGTGCGCAGATCTGACAGGTGGGACCTGCCTGGGTCATGGGGTCATGTTTAACTGAACAGGTGTCAGACAGATTACATATATGCAGACATTTGTGAGTAATCGCTGTCTGTGGTTCGATATGCCCTGAACCCGATCACACTTTCAACAGTGCACGTGGCTACACCTACAAGAATACAGATTTTAAAAAAAACACAAAGGTCAGCTACAAGGCACAGGATCTACTTATGACCATATTTACTTGTGTCATGTGATATATACTCCTCTCCCTCCTCTCTACCGCCTTCTGCTTCATGGATCGTGGTTATCTGGATCATGGACCATGCCTACTACTCATTATATGAATAATTTCTGTCATATTCATGTAATGTGCTGTAACTCTGTTACGTTATTCATTCTGGTCACATGACATCTATTCTTCTGTCCATCAGGAGAGGGATCCTCCTCTGTTGCTCTCCCTCAGGTTTCTTCCCTGTTTTCCCTGTGAAAGGGTTTTTACTATCTCTTTTGGGGAGTTGTTCCTGATCCGATGTGAGGTCCCGGGACAGGATGTTATGTTACAGACTGTAAAGCCCTCTGAGGATAACTTGTATTTGTGATGTTGGGCTATATAAAATAAACTGAATTGAATTGAATATAGATGTCATAATAAACAGGAATGTACTACAGCGTATTAAGACGATTTCACTCAAAACAATTTAGTTATAATGCATATCTAGTTATAATACATAAAGAGAAAATGAAAAGAACTTAGGAAAGAAAACAAAAGAATAAAGAAAGAACTCGTACTTTACATAACCCAATCCTCAACAAGAGTGACATACACACACACACGAACGCACGCGCACATAGACACACACAGCTATTTTGTCTAACTTCATGCTAGCAAACTAAAGATAACTTGATGGTAGCATTACATGCACTTCTCTGCCTCTCCTCTAAAAGACTTCAGTTGGTGTGTGTGTGTCAAACTAAACTTATTAGCTCATATGAAGTACCCGTGTACGTGTGTGTGTGTGTGTGTGTGTGTGTGTGTGTGTGTGTCAAACTTCACTGATTGGCTCATATGATTAGAGGCCAACTGGACTGTGGATTTAACCTCTTAACGTTCTGCCATCCTTTACTGTACATTCTATTGTACACTGCACATCTATTTATAATTCGGTACGAGTTTGGTACGAGTGCTTGGTGTTTCTGGAAACCTACGATTCTTGTGATTCCAGCTGTGCACTCCGTTTCAAGATCAGACCACCACAGCAGCTACAAACAAGACTCTTGTCAGACAACAACAAACAAACAAACGATAGCAAAAGCCAGGCAACTCACCGATGACGCCTCATATTGATCCATAAATCCATAACATTCAAACAACAACGGCGTTGTTACGTCGTAAAGGTCCAATAAAAAAAATCCCATTAAAAAGATTTAGTCCAAAAGACGTGATTACATCCATAAATATCCACGAACTGCCATTGCATCATTTCATATCAGCTGGAAGATATGAAACAATAGGCTTGTTCGAGATGAGCCAGTTCTGCGCAGAATCGATCGGCAGCGATCAGCGCGCAATGCATGCCGGTTAGATTTGTGTCCGACTTGCTCCCGACTTGCTCTGACGTCATGCACACGTGATCAACAATACTCTCACGAGAGCAATCCGGCCGTCGATTCTAGGCCGTTTCTCAATCAGCGTTCTTCTCTGTACTTGTGTCCTCGTGGACTCGTGAAACGTCATCAGTCTGTTCCAATTCAAAAGTCCGCTTCTCGCCAAGCACGGTGAAAATGCCCGGATGTGACTTGATCCTCCCATTTTACCCAGGATGCATCAGAGCAGACTTCAGCGTACTTGAGAGAGCCAATATCCCAGAATGCATTTCGGACCAGCAAACGGGGAACAATGGCGGATGAGAAAACTCACAACTGAAAGTTGATATTCTATAAATACTACCGTTGTTGAGTCACAAAATATAATATAAGGATGTTTTCAGGCGAGAAGTTATTTGTTTAAGCATCAAATCTGTGGTCGGTTTGTCCAGACTCATCTTATTTAAAAAAGATACGCCGACGGGTTGAGGTCCTATATATATATATATATATATATATATATATATATATATATATATATATATATATACACACACAATATATATATATATATATACAATGATATGTGTATGTCTGTGAAACCAGTGCAAAAAATACTTTACAGTGAAGAATCAGAGTAACTCATGACAACGACAGCTGAGGTGGTGACGTCATCAAGTCAGCTGCTGTTCCAATTGCAGAAAGACGTCCTGCGTCCTCCGTCCTTGAGAGTCTGGACTCCCAAGTCCAAACTCCAAAAGTTCACAAGTCTGGACTTAGCGTACTTGGTATTGAGAAACAGCCCTACAGCCAGGCGCCGCAGTAGCTCTCCACGGACTGCGTGGCCTCTGGATTCCAGGCGAGGCGCAGCTCTAACGAACGAGCCTATTGTCCGCTGAAATCTAACCTTTCTATTGGATCCCCACTTGAACCAATAGGAGCTTCATGTCCTGACTGACAGGCTACATTACCCAACCAGAGTCTACGTTGAAGTACAGGCTCAGCCTCTCTTTCCTTACGTGGATCAAGCCTGTCACGTCATACGGCTCAGGTGACAGGCGTTTCGTACAGCCAATGAAATTGCCTAAAAAAAAAAAACAGAGACTCAGTTTGGCATTGAATTAGCACGAAAATGCATTTATACTTCATGTTCTCAGTGTCAGCAATACTGATAGTAAATATAAATAGTACCTCTATATGTTTGCAAGACTATAAGCCTTTTTAATAGGTATATAGTATATACACTCACCTAAAGGATTATTAGGAACACCATACTAATACTGTGTTTGACCCCCTTTCGCCTTCAGAACTGCCTTAATTCTACGTGGCATTGATTCAACAAGGTGCTGAAAGCATTCTTTAGAAATGTTGCAACTCATGGCGCCGTGCCAGCGGCTGCCTGTCGCCGTAGCTGCCTGTATGTTTTCTCTTTTACTTTATTTTTTCCACTTTTCCTCTCTTCTTCTTTTTCTTTTATTCCATGTTTGGTTTAAATTACGCGTAGACAACGGACCGTAACTTTTTCGCAACTTTCTCGTGGCTTTTTTGAGTACTTTTCCGTTTGTAACTGAGAGCCACAAACATAACAATGACTGGGACCATTGTTTTTTCACGCGCTCAGCTGATCGCGCTGTGCAAACCACAGCCTGGAGCCGGGCCTGTGATCCCTTTGGAGCTACGGAGAAGGGCTCGGGGCTGCAGGTCGGGTGCTAAGAGGAGGGCTAAAACGAGGAAATACAAACCCTCGGTACCGGCGATTATAACGGGGAACGTGAGGTCGTTGGCGAATAAGACGGACGAGCTCGGCGCGCTGGTAATGACTGAGAGGATCTACCGTGAGTGCAGCATCTTGTGCTTCACAGAGACATGGCTGCATGCGGATTTTCCGGACCACAGCGCGTCGCTGCCCGGCTTCAGGACTGTACGGGCGGACAGAGACGCTACACTGAGCGGTAAAAAGAGAGGGGGAGGGATTGCAGTGTATGTGAACGAGAGGTGGTGCAATCCCGACCATGTGTGTGTGAAGGAGCGTTTCTGCAGCCCGAACATTGAACTGTTAGCCGTGGGGATGCGCCCGTATTATTTGCCGAGGGAGTTCACGTCGGCCATTGTTGTCGCCGTTTACGTGCCACCATCAGCTGACGCTGAGGAAGCCATGGACACCATCCACTCAACTGTGTCTGGACTGCTGAGTCAACAGCCTGGTGCTTTTATGACAATAACTGGTGACTTTAATCACACCACACTGGACAAAGCTCTGCCTACTTTTCTACAGTATGTAGACTGCCCCACAAGGAACAATAAAACTCTGGACCTCCTGTATGCCAATACTAAGGATGCATACAGGGCCACTGCCCTTCCCCCCCTCGGCAGGTCTGATCATGACCTGGTCCTGCTGACACCCAGGTATGTTCCTCTGGTGCAGAGGCTGCCTGCGACCTCCAGGACTGTTAGGCGGTGGTCTCAGGAGGCTAATGACGCCCTGCAGGACTGCTTTGAGTCGACGGACTGGGATGTGCTGTGTGGACCACATGGGGAGGACATCAACAGCATGACTGACTGCATCACAGAATACATCAAGTTCTGTGAACACACCATCATTCCATCCCGGACTGTGCGCTGCTTCCCCAACAACAAGCCCTGGATCACCAGGGACCTGAAGGCTCTTCTTAACAAGAAGAAAGCTGCTTTCAGGTCTGGGGACAGGGATGAGCTCAGGAGAGTCCAGCGCAACCTGAAGGTGAAGCTCAGGGAGGGCAAGGACTCATACAGGAGGAAGCTGGAGGCCAAACTCCAGAAGAACAACACGAGGGAGGTGTGGACCGGAATGAAGCAGATTACTGGCTTCAAGGTGGGAGGGAGACAACCAGGGGGCTCCCTGGAGAGGGCCAACGAGCTGAACTGTTACTTCAACAGGTTTAGTTCACAGCCCCCATCCGTCTCCTCCACACAACTCACCTCCCAAACTCCTCCACCTCTGTCCCCCCTGTTGAGCTGCACAATCACTGAGCCCTCAACATCCAATGGCTCTCCCACTGAGCCCTCAACATCCAATGGCTCTCCCACTGAGCCCTCAACATCCAATGGCTCTCCCACTGAGCCCTCAACATCCAATGGCTCTCCCACTGAGCCCTCAACAACAACAATGGGCTCTTCCACCCTCCCCCCTCTCTCTGTGACGACTGACCAGGTGAGAAGACAGCTGGAAAAACTCCACCAACGCAGAGCTGAAGGACCTGATGGCATCAGCCCCAGGGTCCTAAAGATCTGCGCCACCCAGCTGTCTGGTGTCCTGCAGCACCTCTCCAACCTGAGCCTGAGGCTGGAGGAGGTCCCGGTGCTGTGGAAGACGTCGTGCCTGGTCCCTGTCCCCAAGAAGTCATCCCCATCTGGCCTCAATGACTACCGACCAGTTGCCCTCACCTCCCATGTGATGAAGGTGCTGGAGAGGCTGGTCTTGGCCCACCTCCGACCGCAGGTGAAATCGTCGCTGGACCCTCTACAATTTGCTTACCAGCCTCATGTGGGAGTGGACGACGCCATCATCTACCTGCTGCAACGAGCTCAGTCGCACCTGGATGGAACCGGTGTTTCTGTGAGAGTCACTTTCTTTGACTTCTCCAGTGCATTTAACACCATCCAAACACTGCTACTGAGTGAGAAGCTGCGGGTGGTGGGGGTAGACTCGTCCACCATCTCCTGGATCACTGACTACCTCACAGGTAGACCAGTCCACCATCTCCTGGATCACTGACTACCTCACAGGTAGACCAGTCCACCATCTCCTGGATCACTGACTACCTCACAGGTAGACCACAGTTTGTCAGAATGGGCCGTGTTCTGTCTGAAACGGTGGTCAGTGATGTTGGAGCCCCACAGGGAACTGTTCTGTCACCCTTCCTGTTCACCCTGTACACCACTGACTTCCAGTACAACACGGAGTCATGCCATCTGCAGAAGTACTCTGATGACTCTGCTATGGTCGGGTGTATTAGGGATGGACGGGAGGAGGAGTACAGGGCAGTGGTGAGTGACTTTGTGGAGTGGGCCGGTGAGAATCACCTGCTGCTGAACGTGACCAAGACCAGAGAGATGGTGGTGGACTTCAGGAGGAAGGCGACTGCTCCTAGACCTCTGAGTGTTCTTGGAGAGGACGTGGACATGGTGGAGGAGTACAGGTACCTGGGTGTTTCCATCGACAGCCGACTGAACTGGAAGAACAACATCAACGCTGTGTACAAGAAGGGGATGAGTCGACTCTTTTTCCTGAGGAAGCTTCGATCCTTTAATGTGTGCAGCAAGATGCTGGAGATGTTCTACCAGTCGGTTGTGGCCAGTGCCCTGTACTTCTCCATCGTCTGCTGGGGGAGCAGCATTGGAGCCGGTGACACCAACAGACTTAACAAGATAGTTAAGAAGGCCGGCTCCATCATTGGCTGCAGGCAGGAGTGTCTGGAACAGGTGGTGGAGAGGAGGACGCTGAAGAAACTTGTCCATATTGGACCACCCTCTCCACCACCTACTGCAGGGTCAGCGGAGCACTTTCTCGAGGAGATTCCTCACGCTCCGCTGCAACAATGACAGATACAGGAGAACATTCCTGCCAACGGCATTACAGCTTTATAATAAATCACTGCTTGCCAGATCCTCTGACTAACCACATGTATATATATATTTTGCACAATCCCAGCTATTTCTATTTTATTTTATTATTATTATTATTATTGTTATTATTATTGTATATATCTTTTATCTTTCATCCTGCTGTTTTTATTTATTTTGTTGTAAGTTGCTGCTACCCCCGACACCAAATTTCACCTCGGGGATTAATAAAGTATATATTCATTCATTCATTCATTCATTCATATTGATAGGATAGCATCTTGCAGTTGATGGAGATTTGTGGGATGCACATCCAGGGCACGAAGCTCCCGTTCCACCACATCCAAAAGATGCTCTATTGGGTTGAGATCTGGTGACTGTGGGGGCCATTTTAGTACAGTGAACTCATTGTCATGTTCAAGAAACCAATTTGAAATGATTGGAGCTTTGTGACATGGTGCATTATCCTGCTGGAAGTAGCCATCAGAGGATGGGTACATGGTGGCCATAAAGGGATGGACATGGTCAGAAACAATGCTCAGGTAGGCCGTGGCATTTAAACGATGCCCAATTGGCACTAAGGGGCCTAAAGTGTGCCAAGAAAACATCCCCCACACCATTACACCACCACCACCAGCCTGCACAGTGGTAACAAGGCATGATGGATCCATGTTCTCATTCTGTTTACGCCAAATTCTGACTCTACCATCTGAATGTCTCAACAGAAATCGAGACTCATCAGACCAGGCAACATTTTTCCAGTCTTCAAATGTCCAATTTTGGTGAGCTCTTGCAAATTGTAGACTCTTGTTCCTATTTGTAGTGGAGATGAGTGGTACCCGGTGGGGTCTTCTGCTGTTGTAGCCCATCCGCCTCAAGGTTGTGCGTGTTGTGGCTTCACAAATGCTTTGCTGCATACCTCGGTTGTAACGAGTGGTTATTTCAGTCAAAGCTGCTCTTCTATCAGCTTGAATCAGTCGGCCCGTTCTCCTCTGACCTCTAGCATCAACAAGGCATTTTCGCCCACAGGACTGCCGCATACTGGATGTTTTTCCCTTTTCACACCATTCTTTGTAAACCCTAGAAATGGTTGTGCGTGAAAATCCCAGTAACTGAGCAGATTGTGAAATACTCAGACTGGCCCGTCTGGCACCAACAACCATGCCACGCTCAAAATTGCTTAAATCACCTTTCTTTCCCATTCTGACATTCAGTTTGGAGTTCAGGAGATTGTCTTGACCAGGACCACACCCCTAAATGCATTGAAGCAACTGCCATGTGATTGGTTGATTAGATCATTGCATTAATGAGAAATTGAACAGGTGTTCCTAATAATCCTTTAGGTGAGTGTATATCATGATTATTTTCAGTCTCAAAATGGAAAAACGCCTAGACATTTCATTAGAAAAACATGTGTAAAATATTCATTTTCTGTGATATTGTTATCTGCTTTTTACTTAGACTAGATAAGGCTTCAGGCTATGGTCCCATTGTGTTGTCCAGCTCATAAGTCTCATCTACAGGCATCTATTTGCAAAGAAATGTTCAGGCAGAAATACAAACCTTATACTTTAGTGTGTTCAAACTTATATAACTCAGTGTCAGCAGCACTTAAAGTGATTCTGACTATTGAGGGAAAAAAGCTTCAGAGTGTTACCTTTCAAAAGAGACCAAGACCATGCATTTACTCCACATAGTTAAAGTACAGCTTCCAATTTACTTTGGGTATACCTGGATAGGCGTTTTTCTGCAAATTTTGCAGGAACGCTTATGGAAACAAACCTGTCAAACTACTGAATGTGATAAAAATAAATAATATGAATCATGAGAGATAAGACTTTTGTGAACCTTTAGGTGTCCTTAAATGTTTGTGGGGTTTAGAAAGTTTTATGGCAGTTCAGAAAGTGCTCCTGTTTGCTTCCTGAGAGAACATTGGAGCAGTTGGATGGACTTCGTGTCGCTTTCAGGCTCAAAGAAGTATAAGTAAAAGTCTGTAAGATTCCACGACGCATGTGTATATCGAGCACAAGATTATCTACATTTTGTCCAACAATGGTGTATGAAGAGTGAAAATTGTGGCACTGAAGGCTAAATAAGATTTATTTTTTTACAAGTTTCTGTTGTCTCTCCACTCTACCTCTGAACATTCCGTGCCATACACACCCACTATAAACTCTGAAAGGATCCTAAAATGTTACTGAAACTTGAACAATGATTACATGAAAACTGTGCTAGCTTTAAAAAAATGCCCAATTGGGAAAATAAACTCCAGACTTTTGTTAACGTTTTAAACTTTCAATAATTTCTCTACGTTAAAGTATGGCGAATCACTATGAGCACAAAGATGAGTGTTTTTTGTTTGTTATCTCTTCACGCCAAAAATCCCATTCCCATTCGCGCTTTTGGAGGAAAACGGCCGGCCGAATCTCTAGGAAAAGTCATAGCACACGATTCCTGATGCAAGCCGCATGTTTTGATGTTTTTTGACGCATGTGCTGGCAACGCTGCGGGAGGAGATACTCGGCAAAGTTGTGTGGGACTATGATTATGATTAAGCCCGCAGGAGAACATGCAGTGTGCTTGCTGCACAAGGCTCTTTGCAGCCTTATTATCGCCACACCGAATCATAAACAGCTTTAGGGTCAGTCTCCTCTACTCTTAATCATCCTTGTATTTTACCTCACAGTATCATCAGTTAGAGGTCACATGATGTATAAAATCACTGTGTTTGTATGTATATGTATATATATATATATATATATATATATATATATATATATATATATATATTATACACACACACATATAGAAAGAGAGAGAAATATAGATATGAAACATTTACTGAACCTGAGTCTCATCTCATCTGCAGGTGTGGTGCGGACCGCTCTACCCGACATGGACCGCGAGACGCGGGACCGCTACTTGCTGATCCTCCAGGCCAAAGACATGAACGGTCAGGTGGGGGGTCTGTCAGGAACCACTTCTGTCATGGTGATGCTGACTGACGTCAACGACAACCCACCTCGCTTCCCCCGCAGTGAGTCTGACCTTCACCTATGACAGGTGACATCACGTTGACTTCCTGTGGACGGGTCACCAATGCAAATTACATTTTATAATTCATTTGTTTAGCCCTAAATCACAAATTTTAGTCTCCCTCCTCTCGTCCAACCCGAGTCCTGGTCTCTGTCCGGTGGTTCCCCCATCAAGTGCTGCTCGATCTGGGATGCTAAGATGGAGCCAGGTCTCTGTAAAGATGTGGGCTCAACACTCACCAACCTCCCGCCGCCGGCTTAGACGTCATCTTATTGTCATGCACACGAACACCAGAGCCACCAGCAGGAGGCTGGGTAGTGGACTAGCCTCAGGTCCTAGCCGGGTCCAGCTTAGGTCTCCTCCCTCTCAGCTACCGGCCGCAGCAGGTTCATAACAAACATAGTATAACTACAACACTGTCCATTAATATGATAGAAATGAGTCATATATTTTTTGGAAATGATAGCAGTAATAATAGTACCTTTGTGTATACCTGTGTATACCTGTGTGTATGTATGTGTATACCTGTGTGTATGTATGTGTATACCTGTGTATACCTGTGTGTATGTATGTGTATACCTATGTGCATACCTGTGTGTACGTATGTGCATACCTGTGTGTACGTATGTGCATACCTGTGTGTACGTATGTGCATACCTGTGTGTATCCCTGTGTATACCTGTGTGCATACCTGTGTGTATACCTGTGTGCATACCTGTGTGCATACCTGTGTGCATACCTGTGTGCATACCTGTGTGTATCCCTGTGTGCATACCTGTGTGCATACCTGTGTGTATACCTATGTATAACCGTGTCCCTACAGAGAGCTACCAGTTCAGTGTTCCAGAGTCGGTTCTGGTTTCTACAGTGGTCGCTAAGATCAAAGCTCTGGATCTGGATATTGGTCCAAATGCTGAGATGGACTACAGGATCCTGGATGGAGACGGACTGGGAACCTTCAGGATCATCACTGATCCAAACACACAGGAAGGACTGGTCACACTACTGAAGGTACTGGTCAGTTCCCATGAAGGACTGGTCACACTGCACAAGGTACTGGTCAGTTCTGAGTAAGGAATGGTCACACTACTAAAGGTACTGTTCAGTTCCCAGTAAGGACTGGTCACACTGCACAAGGTACTGGTCAGTTCCCAGTAAGGACTGTTCACACTACTGAAGGTACTGGTACATTGGGAGAAGGTCCTGGTTTCCATTTGAGAAGTTACCTGTTTCCTGATAGAAAGTAATGGTTTTCTTTTAGGAGGTACTAGCCACATTATACTGGATTCCTTGCAGAATATAGTAGATTTTGTGGCAATCGGTACTGGTTGTCTTGCAATAGGTACTGGTTTTCATGTAGCAGTACTGGTTGTCTTGTAGGAAGTACTGGTCTTCTCGTTGGAGGTACTGTGTTCCTTAGGAGAAAGTATAAGCCACAAACGGTACTGTTTCCTTGTAGCAGGTACTGGGCATGTTGCAGAGGTGACTGGTCACCAGTTTCTTACTGGAGTTCACAGAAATGTCTGCTGGAGGAAGATATTCTCGTTGTAGTTTTTTTTCATTTCGTTCACTTCCCGGAGCAGTTTTAAGAAGTGACCCTTTTAGTCTGAACTCTCTGCACATGGTGTGTCTTCTGAGTTCTCTCCTGCATCAGCACTGTTTACATGTTACTGTTTACATGTAGATGCATGTCATGCATGTAAACCAAACTCCTTTGTACACTGGCTAAGAATCTTCAGAGATATTTCACGTTTAAATCAGACTGTTTTCCCTCCACATGTTGAGATGGTCAATATGTCAAGACAATCAGCCTGTAAAAAGATAGCATAATTCTTTCCCTTCCTCTCTCTCCTCCCTCCAGACTCTGGATTTTGAGACCAAGTCTAGCTTCACACTGTGCGTTGAGGTGTCCAATCGTTACGTGGACACTCGCTTCCTGTCAATGAGTCCGTTCAGCGACGTGGTGGCGGTCCGACTGCTGGTCGAGAACACGGACGAGCCTCCGGTCTTCTCTCCGGTCAGTCGGATGGTGATCTCAGAGGCGGCCGCTGTGGGAACCGATGTGGGATCAGTTTCAGCTGACGATCCCGACACCACCAACAGCCCCGTCACGTATGAAGCATCAACACTTTGACACGGAGCCCGAGCTGATTTCTGAACGGTGGTCAATAGTTAACGCTGTGTGTCTGCAGGTACTCTATCGACAGGAAGTCAGATGTGGAGCGTCACTTTAATATTGACAGCAGTTCAGGTGTCATCACAACCGCCAGACCTCTGGACCGAGAGGTCCTCGCTCTGCACAACATCAGCATCTTCGCCACAGAGAGCTGTAAGTCTTAATGCTAAGCTAGCTGTTCCCCCCTGGTTTCAGTCTGCATGCTAAACTATTTGTTCCCCTGTGGTTCCAGTCTGCATGCTAAGCTAAACTATTTGTTCCCCTGTGGTTCCAGTCTGCATGCTAAGCTAAGCTAGCTGTTCCCCCTGGTGCCAGTTTCCATGCTAAGCTAGCTGTTCCCTCTGGTTCCAGTCTTCATGCTAAGTTAAGCTAATCAGTTACTAGCTGTACTAGCTGTGTATGTGGACTACCTGACAGGTGTGTCTCTGTGTGTCTCAGTGGATCGGTCTCAGGTGGGGAAAACTATGGTTCTGGTCTCTGTGACAGACGTTAATGACAACGCTCCGAGCTTCGGCGTCGAGTATGAAACATTTGTCTGTGAGAACTCCAAACCTGGGCAGGTAGGAATATACACCTGGTTTGTTACCTCTGGACTAACCTCTAACCTCTAACCCTTTACTGCAGTGTTTATAACTTGTGACTAACCTCTAACCTCTAACCCTTTACTGCAGTGTTTATAACTTGTGACTAACCTCTAACCCAGGGGTGGGCAAACTTTTTGGCTCAGGGGCCACATTGAATTAAAAGATTTGACAGACGGGCCGGGCCAGTATCAGATGGATGGAGATTTTACAACTCTAAAACTGTTGTAGTACAAACCCTGTCTCCGGCGACAGAAAGTGATTCATATTACTGTAATTCTTCTAAAGTTAACGCTTTACGACATAATTAAAAAGGATTCTGACCGCTAAGAAGTGGAGCTTTTGTCTGTGGGATCAGTGGGGGAGGGGTGGAATTGCAAGTGTTGTGTGTGCGCTCTAGTTCAGCAGAACACGGCAGGCAGCGGTCCCCACGGCACGTACAAACTGCTGTAACGCCTCTCTGTTCCCGACTTGATTTTCCCAAAGCACAATGATGGCAACAGACCAGCGTCAATGTTTCTTCATGCTTATTTATTGCACAGCGCTCTTTTAGGCTTTTCGTGTGTGTGTTCTTCTGCAGCAGAGCCGTGTGCGCAGCAGAAGGCATTACAGCGTCTTTCTGCTGCAGCAGAACACACGAAAAGCCTAAAAGAGCGCTGTGCAATAAATAAGCATGAAGAAACATCAACGCTGGTCTGTTGTGGTCATCGTGCTTCGGGAAACTGAACTTGGGAACGGAGAAGCGCTACAGCGGTCTTTACTATAACTTATAATTATTTAAAATAAAAATAAAAAATTTAATATATTTTTTTAATAACTTTTTTTTAATATATTTTTTTAATGTTATAATAATTATAATACTCGGCGGGCCGTATATTAATACTCGGCGGGCCGTATCCGGCCCGCGGGCCGTAGTTTGCCCACCTCTGCTCTAACCTCTAACCCTTTACTGCAGTGTTTATAACTGGTAACTAACCTCTAACCTCTAACCCTTTACTGCAGTGTTTATAACTGGTAACTAACCCTAACCCTGGCAGTAACTGGGGGTTCAATGTCTCGCTCCTCCAGTTTGCATATATATATATATATATATATATATATATATATATATATATACTGTGTTTATATATATATATATATATATACTGTGTGTATATATATATATATATTGTAGTGACTGATCTCGTAGCCACACGGCTGGGTGCGGGAGAAGATCCTGTTTCAGAAAAGAGTCCAGGCCGTTTGTATGTCTTTGGGTGAGTTTCCCGTTTAATTATATTTGACTTGCTGATACAAGTCGTTATGTTGGTTTCCTGGTCTGCCTCCGTGCCTTGCTAGTGGTAAAAACCGTGTGATCTCCCCGTCACCCATGCGTCATTACCCCCCTGGCTGTTGCACCTGTGCCCCATATATAAACTACCACAATAAAACACACAGACATACAGTCAGGTCCATAAATATTTGGACATTGACACATTTTTCATTATTTTGGCTCTGTACACCACAACAATGGAGTTGAAATGAAAAACTCAAGATGTGCTTTAAGTGCAGACTTTCAGCTTTAATTTGAGGGTATTTACATCCAAATCAGGTGAACGGTGTAGGAACTACAACACATTCAAATGTGGCCACCCCGTTTTTAAGGGACCAAAAGTAATTGGACAAATTAATATAATCATACATCTAATTGTCACTTGTAATACTTTGTTGAAAATCCTTTGCAGTCAATGAAGCTTGAAGTCTGGATTCCATAGACATCACCAGACGCTGGGTTTCGTCCCTGGTGATGCTCTGCAGGCCTCTACTGCAACCGTCTTCACTTCCTGCTGCTTCTTGGGGCATTTTCCCTTCAGTTTGGTCTTCAGCAAGTGAAATGCATGCTCCATTGGATTCAGGTCAGGTGATTGACTTGGCCATTGCAGAACATTCCACTTCTTTGCCTTAAAAAACTCCTTGGTTGCTTTAATGGCCATGTAAATTTGCACATACGTGGAATTTGACTCCGGTTTCACTTGCTCTTCGTACTTTTTCCACACACAATATACAAGATAAATATAAAAAGGACATTAAAGACAGTAGTAAAAAATATAAAAAGGACATTAAAGACAGTAGTAAACAACAAAAAAGTGCAGATAGTGCAGATGAAGAGTCTGTTTAACTGTTCATTAGAGTGACGGCCAGTGGGAAGAAGCTGTTCCTGTGTCTGCTGGTTTTGGCGTACAGTGCTCTGTAGCGCCTTCCAGAGGGGAGGAGGTGAACAGCTTGTGTCCAGGGTGTGAGGGGTCTGTGGTGATCTTTACAGCCCGCTTCCTGACTCTGGCGGTGTGCAAGTCCAGGATGGAGGGGAGGCTGGAACCAATGGTTCTCTCTGCAGACCTGACGATCCGTTGGAGTCTGACTCTGTCCTGTTTGGTGATCCAGACCACACAGTGATGGAGGAGCAGAGGACAGACTGGATGATGGCGGAGTAAAACAGGATCAGCAGCTCCTGAGGCAGGTTGAACTTCCTGAGCTGGCGCAGGAAGTACAGCCTCTGCTGGGCCTTTTTCCGGATGGTGTTGATGTTGGCGGTCCACTTCAGGTCCCGGGAGATTGTGGATCCCAGAAACTTGAAGGTCTCCACCGCAGAAACAGTGCTGTTGTGTATTGTTAGGGGGGGTAGTGTTGGGGGGCTCCTCCTGAAGTCCACTGTCATCTCTACAGTTTTGGCCTTGTTCAGCTCCAGGTGGTTCTGACCACACCAGAGAACCAGGTGTTCAACCTCCCGTCTGTACGCAGACTCGTCGCCGTCGCTGATGAGGCCGATGACCGTTGTGTCGTCTGCGAACTTCAGGAGTTTAACAGATGGGTCCCCTGAGGTGCAGATATTTTTGACTTCATCTGAATCCGATTTAATTACATATATAAATACAGTTTCTCAGAGTTTCAGCTTTGGTAATTGTATTATTATTATTGATCTGTATATTTATGATAACCTTTCGCTCCCGGCTGTTGATATTTTAGGTGAATGTATGTTTTTATGACGTTGGATGCCTCAGTAAGTACACAGAACAGAGATGTGAACAAACTCTAATCTTTAAAATGTCACTGTACTTTCTTATTAACTTACTCTTAACCGGAAGTAAATGTTGCTGCAGATGTTTGACTGCCTCGGTGTCTTTGAGCTGTTGACCTTCAGAGTTATTTTTGTTGAAAGTATTGGATCATCTCTGAAATCTGTTTTAATCTGTTTCTGATTCAATTCAATTCAATTCAGTTTATTTTATATAGCCCAACATCACAAATACAAGTTTGCCTCGGAGGGCTTTACAATCTGTACACATAACATCCCTGTCCCGGGACCTCACATCGGATCAGGAAAAACTCCCCTAGAAAGATAGTAAAAACCCTTTCACAGGGAAAAAAGGGAAGAAACCTGAGGGAGAGCAACAGAGGAGGATCCCTCTCCCCGGATGGACAGAAGCAATAGATGTCATGTGGCCAGAATGAATAGCGTAGTTACAGCACATTCAATGAATATGACAGAAATGATTCATATAATGAGTATTAGGCATGGTCCATGATCCTGATAATCCATGAAGCAGAAGGCGGTAGAGAGGAGGGGGGCATCAGCAGGGCCATGGCAGCAGGCAGGACCGGTTCCAGGCCGGTTCCATCAGCAGGGCCATGGCAGCAGGCAGGACCGGTTCCAGGCAGCCATGGATCCATGGCAGGAGGGGTGGGTGGGGGGGCGGCAGGACCCGGGGCAGGACCCGGGGTAGGACCCGGGGCAGGACCGGTTCCAGGCAGCCATGAATCCATGGAAAAAGAAAGTAGAGTTAGTAATGTGCATTGAAGAGACAATAGTTTATCCAGATGGAGAGAAAGAAGAGGAGAGGAGGAGTGAAAGAGGAAGAGAAGAGGAGCGAAAGAGGAAGAGAAGAGGAGCTCAGTGTATCCTAAGATGTCCCCCAGCAGTCTAGGCCTATAGCAGCATATCTAGGGGCTGGACCAGGGCAAACCTGAGCCAGCCCTAACTATAAGCCTGAAACAGCCCTAAGTATAAGCGCTATCAAAGAGGAAAGTCTTAAGTCTACTCTTAAATGAGGTGACTGTGTCTGCCCCCCGGACTGAAAGTGGAAGCTGATTCCACAGAAGAGGAGCACGATAACTGAAAGCTCTAGCCCCCAACCTACTTTTTAAGACTCTGGGAACCACAAGTAACCCTGCATTCAGTGAGCGTAACGCTCTGGTGGGGTAATATGGCACTATAAGCTCTTTAAGATATGATGGTGCATCACCAGCTAAGGCTTTATAGGTGAGGAGGAGGATTTTAAATATGATTCTCGATCTTACAGGAAGCCAGTGGAGAGCAGCTAGTACAGGAGTAATGTGATCTCTCTTCCGAGTCCTTGTTAGTACACGAGCTGCAGCATTCTGGATCAGCTGGAGAGACCCAAGGGACTTTCCGGAGCAGCCTGATAATACGGAGTTACAGTAATCCAGTCTTGAAGTAACAAATGCGTGGATCAATGTTTCTGCATCGCTTTGAGACAGGATGTGCCGGATCTTTGAGATGTTCCGTAGGTGAAAAAAGGCAGTCCTTGAGATCTGTTTCACGTGGGAGCCAAAGGATAGGTCCTGGTCAAAAATAACTCCGAGATTCCTTACGGTGGTGGTGGATGCCAGAGCGATGCCATCCAGGGAAACCATATCGTCAGATAGTTGATTTCTGAGGTGTTCTGGGCCGAGTAGAATAACTTCAGTCATCTTCATCAAGTGATCTTCATCCAAATGTTCCACCACTGTTCAACTAATCTGATCCAGGCAGAATCATCCATTAATTCATTCTTATCTTCCGCTCATCTGGGAAAATCCCTCTCCCCAACAACGTTTTCCAGCGCTTCCTGAGGACCCCGAGACGTTCCCCGACCAGATCAGACTCTGCCTTACCGAATATGTAACGGGATGTTTTTGTCAATGACGTAACAATGTCCGTCGTGTTGGCGGACTGGAGACCTTGGAGCTGAGAGTCCCTGTCACTTGGGGATGGTGGGTGGGGAACCCCCGTTCAGAGGGTCTGGAGACTCCAGTCTGGCAGCAGAGCGCGGGTTCAGCTTTCAGAACGAAATAAAAACCATCACGAGAGGTTGTGTGTCCGAGGTTGAACGCAGCTTAAGGCTGAGTCCAAACTCCCTACGCAGGAAGATCCTTTCAGCTGCTTGTATCCCCGATCTCATTCTGCCGGTCGCTACCCAAAGCTCATGAGCACAGCTGAGGCTTGAACCTGGATGGACTGGTGGATTCAGAGCTTTACCTTCTGGATCAGCTCCCCTTTTTACCACAATGGTCCGGTACAATGTCTTTATCACCACCTTCAGAGCCTCCTGTCCGTCTCACATTCCACCCCCTACCCTTTATCCTCATAATCCACCATTTTCCAGCAGAGAACCATAAACTCAGACTTGGAGGTTCTGACCCTCTGACTGCTTCACATTTGACTGCAAACTCCCCCGGTGTGAGCTGAAGGTCATGAGATGATGACGGCAATAGAATCACATCATCTGACCAGAATCCAGCATGACCAGAGTCATCAGGCTCCTTCATAATGAGACTAATAACCAACAATCCATCAGAATTAGAATCAGCTTTATTGGCCATGTGTGTTTATACATACATGGAATTGGACTCCGGTTTCACGTTGCTCTCATCGTACATAAATACATATCATATACAATAAACAAGATACATATCAAAGAGACATTAGAGACATCAGAGTATCAGATAATAATAATAATAATAATAATAATAATAATACATTTTATTTGGAGGCGCCTTTCAAGGCACCCAAGGTCGCCTTACAATAAAATAATACAGGGTAAAAGATAGAAGCATGAAAGATAGAAACAACAGTAAAACAGCATCAACATAAGAACAAGTGAAGGCACAGGGACCAGTTATAAAGTGTATGCCAGTTTGAACAGGTGAGTTTTGAGTTGAGACTTGAATGATGTGATGGAGTCTGATTGTCTTATGTGTGGGGGGAGGGAGTTCCAGAGCCTGGGTGCTGAGCAGCTGAAGGCTCGGGCACCCATGGTACTGAGGCGAGGCGTGGGGATGGATAGCAGTCCAGAAGAGGATGAGCGGAGAGTGCGGGAGGGAGTGTATTCCTGAAGGAGGTCGTAGAGGTAAGTGGGGGCTAGATTGTGGAGAGCTTTATAGGTGAGGAGAAGGTTTTTGTAGTCGATGCGGTATTGTACAGGGAGCCAGTGAAGTTGGATGAGTACAGGAGTGGAGTAGTCTGGATGTTCATCAGAGTGACGGCAGTGGAAAGAAGATGTTTCTGGGTCTGGTGGTTTGGACTCTGGAGGTGTACAAGTCCACGATGGAGGGCAGGCTGGAACCAGTAGTTCTCTCTGCAGACCGGACCGTTGTAGTCTGACTCCTGTTTGGTGATCCAGACCACAGTGATGGAGGAACAGAGAACAGATGATAGAGGAACAGAGAACAGATGAATAAAGAAAAACAAGAGCAACCCTAGGTTTCTCTTTAGCACTGTGGCCAGGCTGGCTGAGAGTCATAGCTCGGTGGATCCGTGTATTCCTATAGACCTCAGTAGTAATGACTTTATGAACTTCTTCAATGATAAGATTCTGACTATTAGAGACAGGATCGGTGATCTCCTGCCCTCGACTACTGCCGGTCCATCCTCAGGTGGGATGGCCATGGAGGAGGCTGTGGGCCCTGCTGTGCGTCTGGATGGATTTTTTACCATCAACCTCGACCAACTGTCTTCAATGGTTTCTACTTCTAAATCTTCTACCTGTCTCCTAGACCCTGTTCCGACTAAGCTGTTTAAGGAAGTTTTACCTTTAATTAGCACCTCTCTACTAGATATTATAAATGGGTCTTTACTAATGGGTCATGTACCACAGTCTTTTAAAGTAGCTGTAATTAAACCTCTTCTTAAAAAGCCCACCCTGGATCCAGAGGTGTTGGCTAACTACAGACCTATCTCTAACCTTCCCTTCCTCTCTAAGATACTGGAGAAGGTATTCGCAAATCAGTTGTGTGACTTTTTACATAACAATAGTTTATTTGAGGAGTTTCATTCAGGATTTAGAAAGCATCATAGCACAGAGACAGCACTAGTGATAATTACTAATGACCTTCTAGTTGCATCAGATAGGGGACTTGTCTCTGTACTGGTCCTGTTAGACCTTAGTGCAGCATTCGACACCATTGACCATGACATCTTATTACAGAGACTAGACCAGTCGATTGGTATTAAAGGTACAGCATTAAGCTGGTTTAAGTCGTATTTATCAGATAGATCTCAGTTTGTATTTGTAAACGATGAGGCCTCGATGACCACCGCCGTTCGTCATGGAGTTCCACAAGGTTCTGTGCTTGGACCAATTTTATTCACCTTATATATGCTTCCTTTAGGCAATATTATCAGAAAACACTCCATAAACTTTCACTGTTATGCCGATGATACTCAACTATATCTGTCAATCAAGCCAGATGAAATCCACCAGGTCGCTAAAGTTCAAGCGTGTCTTAAAGACATCAAGACCTGGATGACCTGCAACTTCCTGCTGCTGAACTCTGACAAGACTGAAGTCATTCTACTCGGCCCAGAACACCTCAGAAATCAACTATCTGACGATATGGTTTCCCTGGATGGCATCGCTCTGGCATCCACCACCACCGTAAGGAATCTCGGAGTTATTTTTGACCAGGACCTATCCTTTGGCTCCCACGTGAAACAGATCTCAAGGACTGCCTTTTTTCACCTACGGAACATCTCAAAGATCCGGCACATCCTGTCACAAAGCGATGCAGAAACATTGATCCACGCATTTGTTACTTCAAGACTGGATTACTGTAACTCCGTATTATCAGGCTGCTCCGGAAAGTCCCTTGGGTCTCTCCAGCTGATCCAGAATGCTGCAGCTCGTGTACTAACAAGGACTCGGAAGAGAGATCACATTACTCCTGTATTAGCTGCTCTCCACTGGCTTCCTGTAAGATCGAGAATCATATTTAAAATCCTCCTCCTCACCTATAAAGCCTTAACTGGTGATGCACCATCATATCTTAAAGAGCTTATAGTGCCATATTACCCCACCAGAGCGTTACGCTCACTGAATGCAGGGTTACTTGTGGTTCCCAGAGTCTTAAAAAGTAGGTTGGGGGCTAGAGCTTTCAGTTATCGTGCTCCTCTTCTGTGGAATCAGCTTCCACTTTCAGTCCGGGGGGCAGACACAGTCACCTCATTTAAGAGTAGACTTAAGACTTTCCTCTTTGATAGCGCTTATACTTAGGGCTGTTTCAGGCTTATAGTTAGGGCTGGCTCAGGTTTGCCCTGGTCCAGCCCCTAGATATGCTGCTATAGGCCTAGACTGCTGGGGGACATCTTAGGATACACTGAGCTCCTCTTCTCTTCCTCTTTCGCTCCTCTTCTCTTCCTCTTTCACTCCTCCTCTCCTCTTCTTTCTCTCCATCTGGATAAACTATTGTCTCTTCAATGCACATTACTAACTCTACTTTCTTTTTCCATGGATCCATGGCTGCCTGGAACCGGTCCTGCCCCGGGTCCTACCCCGGGTCCTGCCCCGGGTCCTGCCGCCCCCCCACCCCTCCTGCCATGGATCCATGGCTGCCTGGAACCGGTCCTGCCTGCTGCCATGGCCCTGCTGATGGAACCGGCCTGGAACCGGTCCTGCCTGCTGCCATGGCCCTTCTGATGCCCCCCTCCTCTCTACCGCCTTCTGCTTCATGGATTATCAGGATCATGGACCATGCCTAATACTCATTATATGAATAATTTCTGTCATATTCATTGAATGTGCTGTAACTACGCTATTCATTCTGGCCACATGACATCTATTGCTTCTGTCCATCCGGGGAGAGGGATCCTCCTCTGTTGCTCTCCCTCAGGTTTCTTCCCTTTTTTCCCTGTGAAAGGGTTTTTACTATCTTTTTAGGGGAGTTTTTCCTGATCCGATGTGAGGTCCCGGGACAGGGATGTTATGTGTACAGATTGTAAAGCCCTCCGAGGCAAACTTGTATTTGTGATGTTGGGCTATATAAAATAAACTGAATTGAATTGAATTAAAGCCTTGTGTACAAACTTGTATTTGTGATGTTGGGCTATATAAAATAAACTGAATTGAATTGAATAGATGATAGAAGAACAGAGAACAGATGATAGAAGAACAGATGATGGAAGAACAGAGAACAGACTGGATGATAGAAGAGTAGAACATGATCAGCAGCTCCTGAGGCAGGTTCTACTTCCTAAACTGGATCTGCTGGGCCTTTTTCCAGATGCTGTATCTAGCCTAGAATATTAAAATTGCACACAACATTAGGATGTTCTACTTAACGTGGTGTTTGTTGTCAAAACTAAGAGACAACCAGTTCTTTGATCAGGTGACGGCGTGGCGTTTCCCATCAGGCGGAAGATGTAGAGACTTTGTGCCGTCCTCATTCCACCATTGAGGAGCCAGCACAGCAAACAGTGGTGACTTAGTTGAGTGTTTAGTGTTTTACATGTATTTGACCTTTGACCTTTCAGATCATTGAGACTCTGAGCGCTGTGGATCGTGATGAACCAGACAACGGACATCACTTTCTGTTCTCTCTCAACATCAAAACTGCTGGGAACCATAAGTTCACCCTGAGAGACAATAAAGGTGCAGTATACCATAAAGACATAACTAATCATGAAGGACTAACAACAATAACATACATTTTGCTCAGAAGTTGGCAGAGAGTGGATATAGGACTTATATTCCTCAGGTGCACACGGACACCAGATAAGTGATCATGTGACTGTAACTGCTGAATGGAAAGGCATCAGACTAGTTCATAAGCTGCTAACTCAGTTCTTCTGGAGTTCTCAGTACCTCTGTGACAACTAAACACTACAATGATGACCTCTGGTGGTTCTGCTGCACCCGAGGTGCCAAACTAATTAATGCATGTGTCTTCTATCAAGTTAGAATTCTAAAGGACACACGATAGAACCACGAGGAACCCCACAAGTAACTAGTGATGCTGTCCATGGGATGATCCTGTTGCTCTGTGTCTGCTGGTGGAGTATCTAAGGTTGATCACATGTCAGACACAGAGAAGGGGACTGACAGGGATAACTCAAATATATATGTATCTGATTTACTATGATACGATTTATATCATGCTTATAGTTCTGCAGGTTCCTTCACCTGCACTCAGGTGTTAACATCTCTCCGTTCTTCTGTCCTCAGACAACACAGCGTCCGTTCTGACTCAAACTGGTTTCCTGCAGCGAGATCAGCCGGTTCACTTCCTGCCGGTAGTGATTTCAGACGGCGGCACTCCGTCTCTCAGCAGCACCAACACACTGTCCATCACCGTCTGCGACTGCAACCGGAGCGGAGCCCAGCGTTCCTGCAGCCAAGGGGCTTCACCGCTGCTGCTGACGGGACTCAGCACCACGGTGGTCCTCACCTGTGTCCTCACACTGCTGGGTAAGACCTGTCACATGACGTCCTCACACTGCTGGGTAAGACCTGTCACATGACGTCCTCACACTGCTGGGTAAGACCTGTCACATGACGTCCTCACCTGTGTCCTCACACTGCTGGGTAAGACCTGTCACATGATGTCATCAGGTCAGAGACTCCACCCCTTTCTCCCAAATCTGATGATGAAAGCTTCAAACAGTTAAGAGAGAATGCACAAACAATACTGACAGCAGCCACATAGAATACTTGACTGTAGCTCAGGGGGATGAGTGGTCGTCTAGTAACCACAAGGTCGCCGGTTTGATCCCCAGTCCCCCCATAGCTCACGTGTCTCATGTCCCTGAACCCCTAGCTGCTCCCCCGGCGCCTCACAGGGCAGAACACTGCTCCTTAACCAAGGATGGTCAAATGCAGAGAAGACTTTCCCCAAGGGGATTAATAAATACTGATAGCACCCACGGGCGACTGTAGCTCAGTGGTGAGCAGGGTCGTCCTTCAATCAGAGGATCGGCGGTTCGATCCCTGGCTCCACTAGCCATGTGGATGTGTACTTGAGCAAGACACCTAAAGACCCTGTAGCTGTTCTCTGGTGTATGAATGTTGATAATGATGTGGCTCCTTCATGGTGCTCTTCTCATCAGTGAATGAATGATTCATGAGTGGTCAGAAGACTAGAAAAGAGATGTACAGGTCCATTAACCACCACATTACTGATAGCACCCGCATATGTACTACCCCCCACCTGCAGGCACCTTTTGATTCACTCCACTCTTTCCTGTCTCTAGGCATTGTCATGGTGACGGTTGCCGTGAGACGCAGGAGGAGGGAGCCAATGGGTGAAGAGGAGCGAGGGATTCGTGAGAACACGGTCCGTTATGACGATGAAGGCGGAGGGGAGGAGGACACCAAGGCCTTCGACATGGTCGCTCTGAGACTCCTCCACAAAGACCGTCTCCCCAGAACCCCGGACCCGATGGACCAGAACCGGGTCCAGGAGTTCATCAGGGGCCGCCTGCTGGAGGCGGATCTGGACCTGACGGCGCCCCCCTATGACTCTCTGCAGACCTACGCCTTTGAGGGCAGCGGGTCGGCCGCCGAGTCGCTCAGCTCGTTGGACCCGTTGGAGTCCGAGCAGAACTACGACTCCCTGAAGGAGTGGGGGCCGAGCTTCAGGGAGCTTGCAGACCTCTATGGACACGAGGAGGAGGGAGGGTTGGCCTCATAGCGATGGATCAGGATCACATCTCAGGCCAGCAGTTCTAAAGCGCTGTCCTCATTACCCAGCATGCATTGCTGTGGTTTTGGAGGAAACCGGAGTGAACACAAACTGAGTTGAGGACGTGAGTTCAAGACGTGACCCAGCGGATCCTCGTCTGTCCCATCAAACACAAAACATTAAAGCAACGCACCTCACGGCCATCAGGAACATCAGCTGTTTAATGGTGGTGACCAACACATCCTGATTAGGAGATATCATTGTGTGTTTAATGGTGGTGACCAACACATCCTGATTAGGAGATATCATTGTGTGTTTAATGGTGGTGACCAACACATCCTGATTAGGAGATATCATTGTGTGTTTAATGGTGGTGACCAACACATCCTGATTAGGAGATATCATTGTGTGTTTAATGGTGGTGACCAACACATCCTGATTAGGAGATATCATGTTTTGGACAGAAACTCTGACTTGAATGTGTCAGCATCACGTTTGTCACTGAACTGATATTTTAATGTGTGACCGTTGTTTTCTATTGCTAACAAGTCAATACTGAAGACAGGTTGTCTCATGACCAGCATGCATCTGGACCAACAGGTAACCTCTCCTCCACCAACCCGTCCCGTCATAACACACTCTTTTCATCGTGTTTAACAGTTTTGAAAACAATGTGTTAGTATTTAACACAAAGTGTTGTTCAGCTGGTCATTGAATGTGTTTTATGTGAAAGCAAAGAAGTTCTGACTGATAAAAACTGTAATAATAAAGTTGTTTATGGAAATATAACATCTGCCTTTTTAGTCTTTGATTCACTGGAAGCAACACGCGTTGTTCAGTTCAGTTTATTTTGTACAGCCCCAAATAACAAATGATGAATCCTCAGAGGGCTTTACAATCTGACCTTTGACCCTGAAAGATGGAACATAAACCCTTGGGGGGGGGACTCTGGGACTGGACCCTTATTGGGACGGGGTCGGGACACTGGGGGCGGACCCTTAGGGGGGGAGGGGGGGCACTGGGGGGTGACTAATAATTACTATTATAACGTGTCGGCTACACTACAGGCTGTCCCTCAAAACAGAAACTATGACCTGCTGGAGCAGTGAAGCTGCTGCTGCTGGAGCAGTGAAGCTGCTGCTGCTGGAGCAGTGAAGCTGCTGCTGCTGGAGCAGTGAAGCTGCTGCTGGACTTATCTCAGATAAGCATGATAAACATGTAATACATTATTTGACTAGAATCAGCAGCAGACACGTTATGATGTGTTGATCGTAGATATAATCACTATACAAGAGAATAGATCACGTATAAACATTTAAATGACAATGAAACAAAGCAGGAGATAATAAATACTTTTTATTGAGTAGTTGAACAGGTTGATTGACAGCATGCTGTATGGAGTAAGGCACATGAAGCTATGAGGTCAGAGGTCAGGTGGGTTCAACCTCATTTCCTGCTTCCTTTGACACAATTATAAAACACCTGAGAAGGTGAGACGCCACGTAACAAACAAAACTAATTCTGTCCAATCAGGAGGGAGCTCACCTGGAGAGAGAAATAAAACATTGCTGACATTTGACATGTCACACGGTCCTTCACCCGTCAGGAGGTCAGCGCTCACAGCAGGAGGTCAGCGCTCACAGCAGGAGGAGGCGACGTCAGGTCGGTACCTTCAATCAGCTTTTAGCCTGTTTCTTCTTCTGAACGAGCTCCGCTAACATCTTATAACGAATCATACACTCCTCCTGAAAAACAAACCACAGATCAGTTCAAAATACATACACACATACACACGTATAGAGATAGAGTAAGGAGGTGAGTTTCCTCTGTAAGCCTGCCTCCAGGTAGTCTAAGATGACCCTAAAGGAGAGCCGGCCTCCAGGTAGTCTCACCTTGGTCTTCCCAGGGACCACCTTGGCGATGCGATCCCAGCGCTCTGCTGTTCCTCTGGGGAACTGCTGCAGAGCGAGTTCCAGCAGTTTCTGTTGGTTCTGCGTCCAGACAGTGGGGTCCGCCTTCTCTCTGTTCTCCTGAGGCTCCGCCTCCTCTTCCTCCTCCTCCTCCTCCTCCACTGCCGCCGCCGGGTCAAAGTCTCTCTGGCGATGGCCTCTGACCTTCACCTCGTCTGCTGCTGCTGACTTCCTGTTCCTCCTCCTGACAGATGGCGCTGCTTCGTCTTCCTCCTCCTCTTCCTCCTCCTCATAGAACCCTCTCTGAGTCATCAGCCGGTCAGAAACAGGAAATGACCTCACAGGAAGAGGCGCTCCCTTCAGATCTGACAGCTTCACCAGACCTAAAACAGAGAGCGCAAGATTAACTAGACCCGACGGTAGAACCTGGCAAGAACCTGATACTGACAGTAGAACCTGATACTGACAGTAGAACCTCAGGTGAACCTCATACTGACAGTAGAACCTCAGGTGAACATGATACTGAAAGTAGAACCTCATACTGACAGTAGAACCTCAGGTGAACATGATACTGAAAGTAGAACCTCATACTGACAGTAGAACCTCAGGTGAACATGATACTGACAGTAGAACCTCAGGTGAACATGATACTGACAGTAGAACCTCATACTGACAGTAGAACCTCAGGTGAACATGATACTGACAGTAGAACCTCAGGTGAACCTGATACTGACAGTAGAACCTCAGGTGAACCTGATACTGACAGTAGAACCTCAGGTGAACATGATACTGACAGTAGAACCTCAGGTGAGTTTACCTGAGGTGTGGCTCACGTTGTTCTTCACCTGTTTGACTTTAGTCGTCACCTGTTGAAGAGAACAGATTCAGTCAGTTTCTTATGTTTTGAACATGTCTTCATTTAATATTTGTTCTGTCAGAGTACGATGTTTCTTCAGCGGCTCCATCAGAACAGAAACAATACAAAACATTGGATCCTGTTAACTGAAACCTAGTCCTGGTAGACCCCGGAGCTGTGTTACGGTTACGGCCTCACGCAGCTCAATCAGGACTTGAACCCAACAGATTCTGACCCCCTCTATGGGACCGGATATCTATCTCGGTATCTCAACCATTCAAACTGGGTTGAAACCAGTATGAACAGGCTTACATCAGACACCGATCTTCCAAGTTCATGAGCAATCTTCTCCCAACGACCCGGAGATCCTCCAGGGAATTTACCCATCAACCTGCTGAGGAGGCTGAGCTCGTCGTCCGTCCAGTCTGCAGCCTGAGGACATAAAGAGACAGTGACATCATCCATCACACCTGTAGACATTTAGACTGAACCTCTGATGACATGCATGAGATCAGTGATTAGAACACGTGTGCTCCATCAGACGTTCTGTTTTAGTCTCATGAGAAGACCCGACCCATCAGAGTAATATCAGACCTTCTTCTTTGCAGCTCCACGCTCCTGAAGCCAGTCATCCATCTGGTCTTCAATCTCCTCGATGGACGTGGCCTGGTCGTAGCCTTGGCAAGTCAGGTTCTCTGACGGCAGCTCATAAACAGGAAACTCCACCTTCGGCTTCTTGACCTTTGGCCTCTTCTCTTCTGAACAGACAATGGACAGGAAGTTAAATTACACATCTCAGAGTTTAGACAGGATATAAAACCAAACATCGTCGGGGGACGGAGCCGAGTCTGGATCAGTCCGAGGCATTGATGATTTATCTGTGACTTTACAGCCTAAAAGGTATAATATGCAGCAGTTCCCATTAAAACAACTGAGGTAAAGGTAACCCCTCTACTCTAAAAGCAACTGAGGTAAACCCCTCTACTCTACTAATAACACGTCAGATACCATGGCACCCTTTAGGGCCTGGATGGCGGATGGCACCCTTTAGGGCAGTGATTCTCAACTGGTGGGTCGCGAAAAATAAAAAATAAAAATGTTTTCATCCTGTGGTTTTATTTTGAAAGGACTTTTTTATGCAGTGGAGTGTCGTTATTTTGCCGGCTCTGGTTTCAACTGGCTTTGCACTTGTCCCTCCATGTTTTCAGCAGCGTGGGCCAGGTTGGGTCAAACCATCCTGATATGAGGGAGACTCTGGGTTTTTAGGATAATTAAATTAAACAGCCTACTGAATATAACATTGACAACTGATGGCGCTGCCTGCATGACAGGAAAACACTCTGGGGTTGGGAGGAGAATTGAGTGCTGCTTAATTGTCTGTAAAGCACAATGTTTTTCAGTATTTACTGATGAGGTAATCACAAGAGAAGTTAATGTTGTATATATGAATACTTTTGAATTCCACTTTTGTTTAATTTATTTTGCGTTAGTGGAAAAGCTGCTCCTCAACACAGTGACCTGTTCCACAGTAAAGTGTTGGTCATAGATTCGGTGAGTGTGTGTTCTCAGTTAAAGTTAGGTCATTTCAGTCTTTTTGAAACTACTTCTTAGTTGTTGGACTGTTTGTGCATGAAAGCTGTTGAGTCTGTTTAAAAATAGCTGAAGATTCTGAATTGTTATATATGTTGTAATACCTCGTGTCCTGAAGATGCAGTTTTAGTTTTTTAATTAAAATGCAGCTAATTGAGTGTAAAAGGGAATAGTTCCCTCTCTATCATCGCCACCAGCTGCTCGTTTTGGTTATTAAACTTGTTTTTGTGTTAGCATACATATTCTGTACTATCTCAGGTTCAAACTGCACCATCTTTTCATTCAATACATTGGAGAAGTTGAGAATGTTCCTCGATTTGGGTCGCGGCTTGTCATTCAGGGGTGATGGTGGGTCCCGGAGCCAGACCAGTTGAGAACCACTGCTTTAGGGCCTGGATGGCACCCTTCAGGGCAGAGGTGGGCAAACTACGGCCCGCGGGCCGGATACGGCCCGCCGAGTATTATAATTATTATAACATTAAAAAAAAGTTATTAAAAAAATATATTAAAAAAAAGTTTTTTATTTTAAATAATTATAAGTTATAGTAAAGACCGCTGTAGCGCTTCTCCGTTCCCAAGTTCAGTTTCCCGAAGCACGATGACCACAACAGACCAGCGTTGATGTTTCTTCATGCTTATTTATTGCACAGCGCTCTTTTAGGCTTTTCGTGTGTTCTGCTGCAGCAGAAAGACGCTGTAATGCCTTCTGCTGCGCACACGGCTCTGCTGCAGAAGAACACACACACGAAAAGCCTAAAAGAGCGCTGTGCAATAAATAAGCATGAAGAAACATTGACGCTGGTCTGTTGCCATCATTGTGCTTTGGGAAAATCAAGTCGGGAACAGAGAGGCGTTACAGCAGTTTGTACGTGCCGTGGGGACCGCTGCCTGCCGTGTTCTGCTGAACTAGAGCGCACACACAACACTTGCAATTCCACCCCTCCCCCACTGATCCCACAGACAAAAGCTCCACTTCTTAGCGGTCAGAATCCTTTTTAATTATGTCGTAAAGCGTTAACTTTAGAAGAATTACAGTAATATGAATCACTTTCTGTCGCCGGAGACAGGGTTTGTACTACAACAGTTTTAGAGTTGTAAAATCTCCATCCATCTGATACTGGCCCGGCCCGTCTGTCAAATTTTTTTATTCAATGTGGCCCCTGAGCCAAAAAGTTTGCCCCCCCCTGCTTTAGGGCCTGGATGGCACCCGTGTAGAGGCACACCTCTACACATGTGCAGTCAAACTGACGCTCTGTTGTTCTTCGCTCACCGGGGGCGTGAGGGAAAAACAACAGGGGTACTATATAAAGTACTATTATATGTCAAGGGCTTTTTATTGGGCTTTTATTGTGAAAAGGTAAGAACGGTGGATCTGGTGTGCGCTGCCTTTGTCAATAGAGTTTACAGTCATGGTTCAGACTACAGAGCCTCCAGGTTTACATAAATATAAACATTAAAGTAAATATAGGTGCAACTCAAACTGTTCTGCACATTATTGGTTGATATCTAAATGTGTGTGGCAGCTCACATTCTGTGTGAAAGCATTAAAGACAAAAAACTGTTTGAAAAGAAATGGAAGCTGCTTGAAGCAAATTATGTAAAAAGTATTTACTTATTACAACTTCCTGTTCAGCTTCAGCTTCTTCCCTCTGCTGCTGTTTCATCTGCTGGTAGTCCTCATAGTACTGCTTTACCTCCTAAAACAGAGAAACTCCAGTTTACAAATCAAAAATCAACCTGGAAATGGATCTGCTTCACACGCCCACTTTCAACCATAAAAGGAGAATGTTGAAATGGCCAATGACAAAAACAGCAAATTAAATAAAAAATAACTGACTTCCTGTTGAGTTTCCGGTGTACCTTCAGTACGGCTCCACGTGATACGCCTACCAAACCTCATCTAGCTGGAAGTATTCAAGACATTTCTTCACAACCGAGCCAAGACCCATAAAATGATGCACCAGTTCTGATGTAACATTCTGCTGGAAGGACGGACATTTAAAACATACTATTGACTTGTTAACCTGTTCTATCCATCCTGGTTTGGGCTCGTCGTCATCTGAAGCACTTTAAACTCTACTAAGCTGAATGAAAGGTGCTAATACACTTCTGCTTCATCACTTTCTTCATTGATGACAAAAAGGTGAAATCTGACTGTATTAGGCTGTAGCTCATTTGTGGCAGGTGTTTGATGGACAGGTAGAGTACCTGGATGGTCTGTGGCAGGTTCTTGATGGACAGGTAAAGCCAGATGCTCAGCTTCAGAGGGAGGATGTCCTGCCAGTGTGGCCGATCCTGAACTCTGAAACAAAAAACACACAAACAATAACAAACACAAACAAACCAAATAAACAGTTAGTCTAGTCATGTCATAGCTGTACCTGTCGGTGCGATCCTGACCAACACACCTGAGCTCCTCTGCAGGTCTGGAGCTCAGCTTCTTCTTCTTCTCTTTCTTCTTCTTACTCAGCAACTCGTCCTGGACACATGGGGATAGTAATCACATCACATGGCCAGGCCCACTGTGATTGAGTGAATGAGTGCTGCTGTGTCTCACCAGCTGTTTCTCCAGGTATATGGACCAGATGACAGCGTAGTGGCCCACAGTGAGGATGAGGAAGAGGAGGAAGCCCAGCTCTGCATTACTCATCTTCCTCACACGTCTGTAGTAGAACACTGGCTGCCGCCAATCAGGAAGCCCGTTCACCAAGATATCATCATACCTGCAAAACATACACATTATATGTATATAGAACCAACTACAAACACCATAGCTAACGAGGTCTACGGACTAGCTGCAGAGGTCTAAAGGGGTCTAAGGACTAGCTGCAGAGGTCTAAAGAGGTCTACGGACTAGCTGCAGAGGTCTAAAGAGGTCTACGGACTAGCTGCAGAGGTCTAAAGAGGTCTACGGACTAGCTGCAGAGGTCTAAAGAGGTCTAAGGACTAGCTGCAGAGGTCTAAAGAGGTCTAAGGACTAGCTGCAGAGGTCTAAAGAGGTCTAAGGACTAGCTGCAGAGGTCTAAAGGGGTCTACGGACTAGCTGCAGAGGTCTAAAGAGGTCTAAGGACTAGCTGCAGAGGTCTGAGGAGGTCTAAGGACTAGCTGCAGAAGTCTGAGGAGGTCTAAGGACTAGCTGCAGAGGTCTAAAGAGGTCTAAGGACTAGCTGCAGAGGTCTAAGGGGGTCTAAGGACTAGCTGCAGAGGTCTGAGGAGGTCTAAGGACTAGCTGCAGAGGTCTAAAGAGGTCTAAGGACTAGCTGCAGAGGTCTGAGGAGGTCTAAGGACTAGCTGCAGAGGTCTAAAGAGGTCTAAGGACTAGCTGCAGAGGTCTAAAGAGGTCTAAGGACTAGCTGCAGAGGTCTAAAGAGGTCTAAGGACTAGCTGCAGAGGTCTGAGGAGGTCTAAGGACTAGCTGCAGAGGTCTAAAGAGGTCTAAGGACTAGCTGCAGAGGTCTGAGGAGGTCTAAGGACTAGCTGCAGAGGTCTAAAGAGGTCTAAGGACTAGCTGCAGAGGTCTGAGGAGGTCTAAGGACTAGCTGCAGAGGTCTAAAGAGGTCTAAGGACTAGCTGCAGAGGTCTGAGGAGGTCTAAGGACTAGCTGCAGAGGTCTAAAGAGGTCTAAGGACTAGCTGCAGAGGTCTAAAGAGGTCTAAGGACTAGCTGCAGAGGTCTAAAGAGGTCTACGGACTAGCTGCAGAGGTCTAAAGGGGTCTAAGGACTAGCTGCAGAGGTCTAAAGGGGTCTAAGGACTAGCTGCAGAGGTCTAAGGGGGTCTAAGGACTAGCTGCAGAGGTCTAAAGGGGTCTAAGGACTAGCTGCAGAGGTCTAAGGGGGTCTAAGGACTAGCTGCAGAGGTCTAAAGGGGTCTACGGACTAGCTGCAGAGGTCTGAGGAGGTCTAAGGACTAGCTGCAGAGGTCTAAAGGGGTCTAAGGACTAGCTGCAGAGGTCTAAAGGGGTCTAAGGACTAGCTGCAGAGGTCTAAGGGGGTCTAAGGACTAGCTGCAGAGGTCTAAGGGGGTCTAAGGACTAGCTGCAGAGGTCTAAGGGGGTCTAAGGACTAGCTGCAGAGGTCTAAGGGGGTCTACGGACTAGCTGCAGAGGTCTGAGGAGGTCTAAGGACTAGCTGCAGAGGTCTAAAGGGGTCTAAGGACTAGCTGCAGAGGTCTAAGGGGGTCTAAGGACTAGCTGCAGAGGTCTAAGGGGGTCTAAGGACTAGCTGCAGAGGTCTAAGGGGGTCTACGGACTAGCTGCAGAGGTCTGAGGAGGTCTAAGGACTAGCTACAGAGGTCTAAAGGGGTCTAAGGACTAGCTGCAGAGGTCTAAAGGGGTCTAAGGACTAGCTGCAGAGGTCTAAGGGGGTCTAAGGACTAGCTGCAGAGGTCTAAAGGGGTCTACGGACTAGCTGCAGAGGTCTAAAGGGGTCTAAGGACTAGCTGCAGAGGTCTAAAGGGGTCTAAGGACTAGCTGCAGAGGTCTAAAGGGGTCTAAGGACTAGCTGCAGAGGTCTGAGGAGGTCTAAGGACTAGCTGCAGAGGTCTAAGGGGGTCTAAGGACTAGCTGCAGAGGTCTAAGGGGGTCTAAGGACTAGCTGCAGAGGTCTAAGGGGGTCTAAGGACTAGCTGCAGAGGTCTAAAGGGGTCTAAGGACTAGCTGCAGAGGTCTGAGGAGGTCTAAGGACTAGCTGCAGAGGTCTAAGGGGGTCTACGGACTAGCTGCAGAGGTCTAAGGGGGTCTAAGGACTAGCTGCAGAGGTCTAAGGGGGTCTAAGGACTAGCTGCAGAGGTCTAAGGGGGTCTACGGACTAGCTGCAGAGGTCTAAAGGGGTCTAAGGACTAGCTGCAGAGGTCTAAGGGGGTCTAAGGACTAGCTGCAGAGGTCTAAGGGGGTCTAAGGACTAGCTGCAGAGGTCTAAGGGGGTCTAAGGACTAGCTGCAGAGGTCTAAGGGGGTCTAAGGACTAGCTGCAGAGGTCTAAGGGGGTCTAAGGACTAGCTGCAGAGGTCTAAGGGGGTCTAAGGACTAGCTACAGAGGTCTAAGGGGGTCTACGGACTAGCTGCAGAGGTCTGAGGAGGTCTAAGGACTAGCTGCAGAGGTCTGAGAAGGTCTAAGGACTAGCTGCAGAGGTCTGAGGAGGTCTAAGGACTAGCTGCAGAGGTCTGGATGTAGAACAGTGAGACTCACTTGCTTCGTCTCTCCTCGTCCTTCAGGACTTCATAAATGGCCACCAGCTAAGAAACAAAGACAAAGACTGAATCATCTCAACTCTGTTTTGATGCTTCAGAAACATCAACATTACCAACAGCAGTAGTTTGTTCTTAGCTGCAACACGTTGTAGATGTACGTTACTGAGGGATACTCCTGATAAACATCATTACTGAGGGATACTCCTGATAAACATCATTACTGAGGGATACTCCTGATAAACATCATTACTGAGGGATACTCCTGATAAACATCATTACTGAGGGATACTCCTGATAAACATCATTACTGAGGGATACTCCTGATAAACATCATTACTGAGGGATACTCCTGATAAACATCATTACTGAGGGATACTCCTGATAAACATCATTACTTAGTGATACTCCTGATAAACATCATTACTGAGGGATACTCCTGATAAACATCATTACTGAGGGATACTCCTGATAAACATCATTACTGAGGGATACTCCTGATAAACATCATTACTGAGGGATACTCCTGATAAACATCATTAAGAAGAGAATGGTCTCACTTGTCTGAACTGAGTTTCAGCATTTTCATCTTTGTTCTTGTCAGGATGCAGAGAGAGAGACAGCCGTCGATACGCCTTCTTTATGTCCACTGCTGCAGCATCCTGAGAGAGAGAGAGAGAGAGAGAGAGAGAGAGAGAGAGAGAGTTAGACAGGCAGAGAGAGAGAGAGAGAGAGTTAGACAGGCAGAGAGAGAGAGAGAGAGAGAGAGAGAGAGAGAGAGAGAGAGAGAGTTAGACAGGCAGAGAGAGAGAGAGAGAGAGAGAGAGAGAGAGAGAGAGAGAGAGAGAGAGAGACACAGGCAGAGAGAGAGAGAGAGAGAGAGAGAGAGACAGACAGTTTTTCTTGCCCTCAATAAAACACTAAACCCCTCAGATATGAAATATCTTCATCTGTTTGTTTTTTAGCAGAATCATTTAAACCAACAGTCCGTCTCTACTTTGTGTACTTTGTGTACCTGCAGTCTCTACTTTGTGTACTTTGTGTACCTGCAGTCTCTACTTTGTGTACTTTGTGTACCTGCAGTCTCTACTTTGTGTACCTGCAGTCTCTACTTTGTGTACCTGCAGTCTCTACTTTGTGTACTTTGTGTACCTGCAGTCTCTACTTTGTGTACCTGCAGTCTCTACTTTGTGTACCTGCAGTCTCTACTTTGTGTACCTGCAGTCGCTCTTCACCAACTGCGTGGCCCAGTGCATGATGGGAAACGCCTGGCTGCTGATTGGCTCTTGGATTTGACAGACATGTTTTGGAGAACTTGGTCTGTGTAGTTGTAATATTTAAACAATCCAGCCTTAAATATCACAAGTACACAGAAACATGTTGGTATTTGTTGTCAGATCTGAGAGCCAATCAGCTTGTGTGGAGATGATGATAATAATAATAATAATAATAATAATAATAATAATAAAGCTTATTTATACAAAGTGTTTCACATAAAAAGAACAAAGGAAGCTGATAAACACACATTTCTACATAAATATATATTTACAAACATATGAATAAATCAGAACGAGGTCTGTAAAATACAAGCAGCCTACAGATCTAACCGGAAGTCACTGTTTGTGACTTCCGGTGTATTGCTCCGCCCCCTGCAGGAGACACGAGTCTCAAATCCACAACTACATCCGGGTTCCCAGCTGTTAGCCTGCGCTAACCGTTAGCTGCCTGTCTAACTGGTGAACTGGACCAGATGCTAACTAGCTTAGCATTCCTGTGCACGTGGCGCCCTCAGCTAGCTGCTCGTAACCATGGAGACCGTAAGCAGACCTGGTCCACGGACAGGAACTGGTAGAAGTTCTGCGGGAACTCCTCCACCAGGTCCAGCAGCTCCAGATCCGCGTCCCAGGCCGCCAGAGGGGGGACCGCCGAGACCAGCACGGCCAGGGCCAGCAGCAGGGACCCGCACGGACCCGCACAGACCGCCATCACGCAAACCCGCGAGACGCCGAGAGACGAGCCAGATGTCGACGAGCAGCGCAGAGACCCCGGAAGTACTGCCGGCAGCATCCGGGTCACACAGCCCTGTCAAAATAAAAGCCCACCGAGTAACCCCGCTGGCTGCGGTGGAATAGTCGGAATATGACCTCCTAACGTCCTTTCCTAACCACTTTTAGTGTGAATATTACCTCCTAACGTCCTTTCCTAACCACTTTTAGTGTGAATATTACCTCCTAACGTCCTTTCCTAACCACTTTTAGTCGGAATATTACCTCCTAACGTCCTTTCCTAACCACTTTTAGTCAGAATATTACCTCCTAACGTCCTTTCCTAACCACTTTTAGTCAGAATATTACCTCCTAACGTCCTTTCCTAACCACTTTTAGTCAGAATATTACCTCCTAACGTCCTTTCCTAACCACTTTTAGTCAGAATATTACCTCCTAACGTCCTTTCCTAACCACTTTTAGTCAGAATATTACCTCCTAACGTCCTTTCCTAACCACTTTTAGTCAGAATATTACCTCCTAACGTCCTTTCCTAACCACTTTTAGTCAGAATATGACCTCCTAACGTCCTTTCCTAACCACTTTTAGTGAGAATATGACCTCCTAACGTCCTTTCCTAACCACTTTTAGTGAGAATATTACCTCCTAACGTCCTTTCCTAACCACTTTTAGTGAGAATATTACCTCCTAACGTCCTTTCCTAACCACTTTTAGTCAGAATATTACCTCCTAACGTCCTTTCCTAACCACTTTTAGTGAGAATATTACCTCCTAACGTCCTTTCCTAACCACTTTTAGTCAGAATATGACCTCCTAACGTCCTTTCCTAACCACTTTTAGTGAGAATATTACCTCCTAACGTCCTTTCCTAACCACTTTTAGTCAGAATATTACCTCCTAACGTCCTTTCCTAACCACTTTTAGTCAGAATATGACCTCCTAACGTCCTTTCCTAACCACTTTTAGTGAGAATATGACCTCCTAACGTCCTTTCCTAACCACTTTTAGTGAGAATATTACCTCCTAACGTCCTTTCCTAACCACTTTTAGTGAGAATATTACCTCCTAACGTCCTTTCCTAACCACTTTTAGTCAGAATATGACCTCCTAACGTCCTTTCCTAACCACTTTTAGTCAGAATATTACCTCCTAACGTCCTTTCCTAACCACTTTTAGTCAGAATATTACCTCCTAACGTCCTTTCCTAACCACTTTTAGTCAGAATATGACCTCCTAACGTCCTTTCCTAACCACTTTTAGTGAGAATATGACCTCCTAACGTCCTTTCCTAACCACTTTTAGTGAGAATATTACCTCCTAACGTCCTTTCCTAACCACTTTTAGTGAGAATATTACCTCCTAACGTCCTTTCCTAACCACTTTTAGTCAGAATATTACCTCCTAACGTCCTTTCCTAACCACTTTTAGTGAGAATATTACCTCCTAACGTCCTTTCCTAACCACTTTTAGTCAGAATATGACCTCCTAACGTCCTTTCCTAACCACTTTTAGTGAGAATATTACCTCCTAACGTCCTTTCCTAACCACTTTTAGTCAGAATATGACCTCCTAACGTCCTTTCCTAACCACTTTTAGTCAGAATATGACCTCCTAACGTCCTTTCCTAACCACTTTTAGTCAGAATATGACCTCCTAACGTCCTTTCCTAACCACTTTTAGTCAGAATATTACCTCCTAACGTCCTTTCCTAACCACTTTTAGTCCGAATATTACCTCCTAACGTCCTTTCCTAACCACTTTTAGTCAGAATATTACCTCCTAACGTGACGCAATGTGACATTAAACACGCAGTTACCATGGAAGCATGGAGACGTAAACAAAGAGAAAAAGAAACAGAAACATGCACTTTATTAATCCCCTTGGGGAGATTCTTCTCTGCATGTGACCCATCCCTGGATAGGGAGCAGTGGGCAGCCCTGTGAGGCGCCCGGGGAGCAGCTGAGGGTTCAGTGTCTTGCTCAGGGACATGAGACATGTGAGCTATGGGGGGACTGGGGATCCAACCGGCTACCTTGTGGTTGCGGGACGACCACTCATCCCCCTGAGCTACAGCCGCCCACTCGAGGCACGTGATAAATACATTTACACTTCAACATTACAGATTAAAGATGGAACATAAAACACATGAAATCAGAGGAATGCGACCAGAATTGATATATATATGTATAATATTTCACACATTTTGTTCTGACAAAACAAGTAAATATATCATTTAAAATGACTTCTCATCTCGTGAGGAAGAAGTTCAAATCAGTGAATAAAAAGTATAAAATAAATACACAATATGTTTTATGTAGTCACGTGATATGTCATTCATATTCACACCATCAAGCCCTGAAGCCTCTCAACTCAACACTTAGAGGAGATCAGGGAGTTCTGGGTTTAGGGTTCAGGGTTCTGGGTTTAGGGTTTAGGGTTCTGGGTTCAGGGTTCTGGGTTCAGGGTTCAGGGTTCAGGGTTCTGGGTTTAGGGTTCAGGGTTCAGGGTTTAGGGTTCAGGGTTCAGGGTTTAGGGTTCAGGGTTTAGGGTTCTGGGTTCTGGGTTCTGGGTTTAGGGTTCAGGGTTCTGGGTTTAGGGTTCTGGGTTTTGGGTTCAGGGTTCTGGGTTCTGGGTTCAGGGTTCTGGGTTTAGGGTTCAGGGTTCAGGGTTTAGGGTTCAGGGTTCTGGGTTTAGGGTTTAGGGTTCTGGGTTCAGGGTTCTGGGTTCAGGGTTCTGGGTTCAGGGTTCAGGGTTCAGGGTTCTGGGTTTAGGGTTCAGGGTTCAGGGTTCAGGGTTCAGGGTTTAGGGTTCAGGGTTCAGGGTTTAGGGTTCAGGGTTTAGGGTTCTGGGTTCTGGGTTTAGGGTTCAGGGTTCTGGGTTTAGGGTTCTGGGTTTTGGGTTCAGGGTTCTGGGTTCTGGGTTCAGGGTTCTGGGTTCTGGGTTTAGGGTTCTGGGTTTTGGGTTCAGGGTTCTGGGTTCTGGGTTCAGGGTTCTGGGTTTAGGGTTCTGGGTTTTGGGTTTTGGGTTCAGGGTTCTGGGTTTAGGGTTCAGGGTTTAGGGTTCAGGGTTCTGGGTTTAGGGTTCAGGGTTCAGGGTTTAGGGTTCAGGGTTCTGGGTTTAGGGTTCAGGGTTCTGGGTTCTGGGTTCAGGGTTCTGGGTTTAGGGTTCTGGGTTCTGGGTTTAGGGTTTAGGGTTCTGGGTTCAGGGTTCTGGGTTTAGGGTTCTGGGTTCTGGGTTTAGGGTTCAGGGGACTTTGGGACTGGACCTGGACCCATCACTTACATATTTGTCTGATCTACAGTCCAGAGCAGAAGGTGGCGGTAATGCACCAATAAGCTGGATGCCAACCACCGTAAAACCAGAAGAAGACGAAGAAGAAGAAGGAGAAGGAGAAGAAGAAGGAGAAGAAGAAGAAGGAGAAGGAGGAGGAAGTCCCCTTGTTCCTACTTGCTTTAGGGGTATTAGAAGAAGAAGAAGAAGAAGAAGAAGAAGAAGAAGAAGAAGAAGGTTCCTACTTGCTTTAGGTGTAGTAGAAGAAGAAGAAGAAGGAGAAGAAGAAGAAGAAGAAGGTTCCTACTTGCTTTAGGTGTAGTAGAAGAAGAAGAAGGAGGCGGAGGAGGCGGAAGTCGCCTTGTTCCTACTTGCTTTAGAGTAGTAGAAGAAGGAGGAGGAGGAGGCGGAAGTCCCCTTGTTTCTACTTGCTTTAGAGTAGTAGAAGAAGAAGAAAGAGTTAGCTGATATCTGGACACGAACCTACGGATTTAAGTTCTTACGTCACTTTGCCGTAAGTCGACGTCACGCTGGTTTTCTGAACGTTGTAATTGTTGAAACTGTTTTAAACGATCGGAAATAAAACGTGTTTAACTTCAGACTGGCTAACTGGCTGACGTCACATGGTTAGCATCAGAGCTAACGAGCTGACGTCACTTTTCATAGTCAGACCATTAAAAACACGAGACTTTGAGACCTTTAACTCGGAAGCACCTGGAACATGTTTACATGTTGTTTACACGTTGTTTACACGTCGTGTACATGTTGTGTACACGTACAGTACATGTTGTGTACATGTTGTGTACATGCTGTGTACATGTTGTGTACACGTACAGTACACGTACATGTTACACGTACAGTACACGTACATGTTGAGTACACGTTGTTTACATGCTGTGTACATGTTGTGTACACGTACAGTACACGTACATGCTGTGTATATGTTGTGTACACGTACAGTACACGTACATGTTACACGTACAGTACACGTACATGTTGTGTACATGTTGTGTACACGTACATGTTGTGTACACGTACATGTTGAGTACACGTTGTTTACATGCTGTGTACATGTTGTGTACATGTTGTGTACACGTACATGTTACACGTACAGTACACGTACATGTTGTGTACATGTTGTGTACACGTACATGTTGAGTACACGTTGTTTACATGCTGTGTACATGTTGTGTACATGTTGAGTACACGTACATGTTGTGTACATGTTGTGTACATGCTGTGTACATGTTGTGTACACGTACATGTTGAGTACATGTTGTGTACATGTTGTGTACACGTACATGTTGAGTACATGTTGTTTACATGTTGTTTACATGTTGTGTACATGTTGTGTACATGTTGTGTACATGTTGTGTACATGTTGTGTACATGTTGTGTACACGTACAGTACATGTTGTGTACATGTTGTGTACATGCTGTGTACATGTTGTGTACACGTACATGTTGAGTACACGTACATGTTGTGTACATGTTGTGTACATGTTGTGTACATGTTGTGTACATGCTGTGTACATGCTGTGTACATGTTGTGTACACGTACATGTTGTGTACATGTTGTGTACATGTTGTGTACATGTTGTTGTGTACATGTTCATCTGCTTCACAGGAACATGTGGTTCTCTGGTTCTCCTCAGGTGTGATGTAGAGCATGTCTCTGCAGGCGGTTCTGCAGGAGAGGATCTCCTCCGCCCAGGTGCTGCTGCAGCGGGCGGAGCTGCTGGTGTCGGGCGTGTCGGGCCAGCAGAAGCTGTGCGGTAAGCTGCGGGCGGAGCTGCGCTTCCTGCGGCGCGTGGAGGCCGGAGAGCTGC
>JBAMJR010000284.1:0-40000 GCA_038501785.1 Myoxocephalus aenaeus | reverse complement strand
AGCTAGAGGAATAGAGGAGGTGAGGAGGTGAGGAGCCAGAGGAGGTGAGGAGGTGAGGAGCCAGAGGAGGTGAGGAGGTGAGGAGCTAGAGGAATAGAGGAGGTGAGGAGCCAGAGGAGGTGAGGAGGTGAGGAGCCAGAGGAGGTGAGGAGGTGAGGAGCTAGAGGAGCCAGAGGAGATGAGGAGCCAGAGGAGGTGAGGAGCTAGAGGAGGTGAGGAGGTGAGGAGCTAGAGGAATAGAGGAGGTGAGGAGCTAGAGGAATAGAGGAGGTGAGGAGATGAGGAGCTAGAGGAGGTGAGGAGATGAGGAGCTAGAGGAGGTGAGGAGTAGAGGAGGCTCTTCCTCTTCCGCCACAACTAGCTGCTAAAAACAATCAGAATGAACCCTTTACTGTCTTCCTCCTCCTCTTCCTCCTCCTCCTCCTCTTCCTGCTCCTCCTCCTCCTCTTCCTCTTGCTCCTCCTCCTCCTCTTCCTCTTCCTCCTCCTCCTCAGTGTCAGTACAGGTATCCAGGTGAAACCAGGTCTGATCTCCAGAAGGTTCGCTCTCAGTTCTCAGATCTTCGTCTCTATGTGGATTTTTACTGTGAGTACAATACAGTACAAGTACAATACAAGTACAATACAAATACAGTACAAATAAAATACAAGTACAATATAAATAAAATATAAATACAATATCAGATTCATGTTTTTTTTCCAGGTTTTCCAACAAAAGAGAAGAAGAAGCTGGTTTATTTATCTGGAACGGTTCCTGTTCTCTATGAAGGTTCATGTATTCATCATTCATCCTCACATGAACACTAAGAACTCATGTATTCATCATTCATCCTCACATGAACACTAAGAACTCATGTATTCATCATTCATCCTCACATGAACACTAAGAACTCATGTATTCATCATTCATCCTCACATGGACACTAAGAACTCATGTATTCATCCTCACATGAACACTAAGAACTCATGTATTCATCATTCATCCTCACATGAACACTAAGAACTCATGTATTCATCATTCATCCTCACATGAACACTAAGAACTCATGTATTCATCATTCATCCTCACATGAACACTAAGAACTCATGTATTCATCATTCATCCTCACATGAACACTAAGAACTCATGTATTCATCATTCATCCTCACATGAACACTAAGAACTCATGTATTCATCATTCATCCTCACATGGACACTAAGAACTCATGTATTCATCCTCACATGAACACTAAGAACTCATGTATTCATCATTCATCCTCACATGAACACTAAGAACTCATGTATTCATCCTCACATGAACACTAAGAACTCATGTATTCATCATTCATCCTCACATGAACACTAAGAACTCATGTATTCATCATTCATCCTCACATGAACACTAAGAACTCATGTATTCATCATTCATCCTCACATGAACACTAAGAACCTCATGTATTCATCCTCACATGAACATAGAGAACCTCATGTATTCATCCTCACATGAACATAGAGAACCTCATGTATTCATCCTCACATGAACTAAGAGAACCTCATGTATTCATCCTCACATGAACATAGAGAACCTCATGTATTCATCCTCACATGAACATAGAGAACCTCATGTATTCATCCTCACATGAACATAGAGAACCCCATGTATTCATCCTCACATGAACATAGAGAACCTCATGTATTCATCCTCACATGAACATAGAGAACCCCATGTATTCATCCTCACATGAACATACAGAACCTCATGTTGTATTCATCCTCACATGAACATAGAGAACCTCATGTATTCATCCTCACATGAACATAGAGAACCTCATGTATTCATCCTCACATGAACATAGAGAACCTCATGTATTCATCCTCACATGAACATAGAGAACCTCATGTATTCATCCTCACATGAACATAGAGAACCTCATGTATTCATCCTCACATGAACATAGAGAACCTCATGTATTCATTATCACATGAACATAGAGAACCTCATGTATTCATCCTCACATGAACATAGAGAACCTCATGTATTCATCCTCACATGAACATACAGAACCTCATGTTGTATTCATCCTCACATGAACATAGAGAACCTCATGTATTCATCCTCACATGAACATAGAGAACCTCATGTATTCATCCTCACATGAACATACAGAACCTCATGTTGTATTCATCCTCACATGAACTAAGAGAACCTCATGTAGTCATCCTCACATAGAGAACCTCATGTTGTATTCATCCTCACATGAACTAAGAGAACCTCATGTAGTCATCCTCACATAGAGAACCTCATGTTGTATTCATCCTCACATGAACATAGAGAACCTCATGTATTCATCCTCACATGAACATACAGAACCTCATGTTGTATTCATCCTCACATGAACATAGAGAACCTCATGTATTCATCCTCACATGAACATAGAGAGCCTCATGTATTCATCCTCACATGAACATAGAGAACCTCATGTATTCATCCTCACATGAACATAGAGAACCTCATGTATTCATCCTCACATGAACATAGAGAACCTCATGTATTCATTATCACATGAACATAGAGAACCTCATGTATTCATCCTCACATGAACATAGAGAACCTCATGTATTCATCCTCACATGAACATACAGAACCTCATGTTGTATTCATCCTCACATGAACATAGAGAACCTCATGTATTCATCCTCACATGAACATAGAGAACCTCATGTATTCATTATCACATGAACATAGAGAACCTCATGTATTCATCCTCACATGAACATAGAGAACCTCATGTATTCATCCTCACATGAACATAGAGAACCTCCTGTATTCATTATCACATGAACATAGAGAACCTCATGTATTCATCCTCACATGAACATAGAGAACCTCATGTATTCATCCTCACATGAACATAGAGAACCTCATGTTGTATTCATCCTCACATGAACATAGAGAACCTCATGTATTCATCCTCACATGAACATAGAGAACCTCATGTATTCATCCTCACATGAACATACAGAACCTCATGTTGTATTCATCCTCACATGAACATAGAGAACCTCATGTATTCATCCTCACATGAACATACAGAACCTCATGTTGTATTCATCCTCACATGAACATAGAGAACCTCATGTATTCATCCTCACATGAACATAGAGAACCTCATGTATTCATCCTCACATGAACATACAGAACCTCATGTTGTATTCATCCTCACATGAACTAAGAGAACCTCATGTAGTCATCCTCACATGAACATAGAGAACCTCATGTAGTCATCCTCACATAGAGAACCTCATGTATTCATCCTCACATGAACATAGTGAACCTCATGTATTCATCCTCACATGAACATACAGAACCTCATGTTGTATTCATCCTCACATGAACTAAGAGAACCTCATGTAGTCATCCTCACATGAACATAGAGAACCTCATGTATTCATCCTCACATGAACATACAGAACCTCATGTTGTATTCATCCTCACATGAACATAGAGAACCTCATGTATTCATCCTCACATGAACATAGAGAACCTCATGTATTCATCCTCACATGAACATAGAGAACCTCATGTATTCATTATCACATGAACATAGAGAACCTCATGTATTCATCCTCACATGAACATAGAGAACCTCATGTATTCATCCTCACATGAACATACAGAACCTCATGTTGTATTCATCCTCACATGAACATAGAGAACCTCATGTATTCATCCTCACATGAACATAGAGAACCTCATGTATTCATCCTCACATGAACATACAGAACCTCATGTTGTATTCATCCTCACATGAACATAGAGAACCTCATGTTGTATTCATCCTCACATGAACATAGAGAACCTCATGTATTCATCCTCACATGAACATACAGAACCTCATGTTGTATTCATCCTCACATGAACATAGAGAACCTCATGTATTCATCCTCACATGAACATAGAGAACCTCATGTATTCATCCTCACATGAACATAGAGAACCTCATGTATTCATCCTCACATGAACATAGAGAACCTCATGTATTCATCCTCACATGAACATAGAGAACCTCATGTATTCATTATCACATGAACATAGAGAACCTCATGTATTCATCCTCACATGAACATAGAGAACCTCATGTATTCATCCTCACATGAACATAGAGAACCTCATGTATTCATCCTCACATGAACATAGAGAACCTCATGTATTCATCCTCACATGAACATAGAGAACCTCATGTATTCATCCTCACATAAACAGTAAGAACCTCATGTATTCATCATTGTCTTTCCAGGAAGTGAGTATAATTACCCAGTGTGCATCTGGCTTCATGAGACTCACCCGGTGTCCAGACCTCGCTGTTTCATCTGTCCCTCCGTCTCCATGGCGATCAACCCGTCCTGTTCCTGCGTGGACGCTTCTGGCAACGTCCTGCTGGACGGACTGAGCACCTGGACCCACGTAAGACCACCTGGACCCACGTAGGACCACCTGGACCCACGTAAGACCTGACCACCTGACCACCTGGACCCACGTAAGACCACCTGGACCCACGTAAGACCTGACCACCTGACCACCTGGACCCACGTAAGACCACCTGGACCCACGTAAGACCACCTGGACCCACGTAAGACCTGACCACCTGACCACCTGGACCCACGTAAGACCTGACCACCTGGACCCACGTAAGACCACCTGGACCCACGTAAGACCTGACCACCTGACCACCTGGACCCACGTAAGACCTGACCACCTGGACCCACGTAAGACCACCTGGACCCACGTAAGACCACCTGGACCTACGTAAGACCTGACCACCTGACCACCTGGACCCACGTAAGACCAGACCACCTGGACCCACGTAAGACCTGACCACCTGACCACCTGGACCCACGTAAGACCACCTGGACCCACGTAAGACCACCTGGACCCACGTAAGACCTGACCACCTGACCACCTGGACCCACGTAAGACCTGACCACCTGGACCCACGTAAGACCACCTGGACCCACGTAAGACCTGACCACCTGACCACCTGGACCCACGTAAGACCTGACCACCTGGACCCACGTAAGACCACCTGGACCCACGTAAGACCTGACCACCTGACCACCTGGACCCACGTAAGACCACCTGGACCCACGTAAGACCACCTGGACCCACGTAAGACCTGACCACCTGACCACCTGGACCCACGTAAGACCAGACCACCTGAGCACCTGGACCCACGTAAGACCAGACCACCTGGACCCAGGTAAGACCACCTGGACCCACGTAGGACCACCTGGACCCACGTAAGACCTGACCACCTGACCACCTGGACCCACGTAAGACCAGACCACCTGAGCACCTGGACCCACATAAGACCAGACCACCTGGACCCACGTAAGACCAGACCACCTGAGCACCTGGACCCACGTAAGACCTGACCACCTGACCACCTGGACCCACGTAAGACCACCTGGACCCACGTAGGACCACCTGGACCCACGTAAGACCTGACCACCTGACCACCTGGACCCACGTAAGACCAGACCACCTGAGCACCTGGACCCACGTAGGACCACCTGGACCCACGTAAAACCAGACCACCTGACCACCTGGACCCACGTAAGACCAGACCACCTGGACCCATGTAGGACCCCCTGAGCCCGCCCAGACCACCGGGGTGTTCTAAAGTTAGATCTCATATGATCTTAAAGGAACAGTGCATATAATAATAACGTGTCACTTCCTTCAGGGCGTGTCCAACCTGTCGCTGCTCGTGTCAGAGATGAGGCGGGCCTTCCAGAGGGACACGCCCCTGTATGCCAGGTCTCCTCTACAAGCCCCGCCCCCTGCAGGAGTGCAGGTGTCTGCCCAAAGGTCAAAGTTCAAACATCCTGCTGTGATGTCTGCTGTCAGTGACGCATGAAAACAGAGTTATGATATTTAGTTTTCTCCTCCTGCAGCATCCATCCTCCCTCCTCTTCCTTCTGCTCCTCCTCCTCTCATCATCTCTCTCTGACCTCGCCCCACCTGTCTGGACGGAAAGGTAAACTACTTCCTGTTCTAACTGTACTAACGTGTAATAACCACTTCATATATTACTTTATTAATCCCCTGGCCCACCTCCATCAATGGAGCCGCGCCAGGAGCTGCGGGGGTAGCCTCCTCCGCGGGGCAGGGGGCGGCCGGACCGAACCCCGACCCGGCGGGATGCACAGCAAGGTGGTCCTCCGCCAAGGTGATGGCGGTCTCCAGCGCTGTAGGGCGGTGGCAGCGGACCCACGCCGATGTTCGGGCTCGCCAACGAACTGCTCCAGGGCCACCTTCTCCAGGGCCACCTTCTCCAGGGCCACCTTCTCCAGGGCCACCTTCTCCTGGTCCACCTTCTCCAGGGCCACCTTCTCCAGGACCACCTTCTCCAGGGCCACCTTCTCCTGGTCCACCTTCTCCAGGGCCACCTTCTCCTGGGCCACCTTCTCCAGGGCCACCTTCTCCAGGGCCACCTTCTCCAGGGCCACCTTCTCCTGGGCCACCTTCTCCTGGGCCACCTTCTCCAGGGCCACCTTCTCCAGGGCCACCTTCTCCAGGGCCACCTTCTCCTGGTCCACCTTCTCCTGGTCCACCTTCTCCAGGGCCACCTTCTCCTGGGCCACCTTCTCCAGGGCCACCTTCTCCAGGGCCACCTTCTCCAGGGCCACCTTCTCCTGGTCCACCTTCTCCTGGGCCACCTTCTCCTGGGCCACCTTCTCCAGGGCCACCTTCTCCAGGGCCACCTTCTCCAGGGCCACCTTCTCCTGGTCCACCTTCTCCACCACTTCCTGCCCCCCGCTGCCCCGGGTTGTAGCCATCTGGTGGCGGCGTCTTTTAGCCGCTGGGCGAAAGCGAATGGCCGGTCTTCAGCCCCCAGCCTGTCCTCGTGGATCCTCCGGAGCCAAGCCAACCCTATTACGGCTTGACGCTCATCCTCGTAAACCTGCCGGGCTGGTGGCCCCAGAGCCGCTGTCTGTGCCTCTCCGGCCAGAAGAGGCAGCAGCCGGCCAGCCACTCGCCCCCGCGGTCGCTTCGAACGAGTCCAGGATGACTGTGCGTCGTCCGCTGCAGTCATCCTGTGTAGCGGAGAGGGGCCCTGCGGCGATCTGCTCCAGGGCGAAGGCCCGCCTCTCGGCCGTGTCCTGGAGCGCCCCAGGAACCGCCGCTTCGTCTCCTTCATCATCCGCCCCAGCGCCGCGATCGCCAATAATCCTGATGCGGCTCCTTCATGGCAGCTCCTCATCAGTGGGTGAATGGGTGATGATCCTGATGCGGCTCCTTCATGGCAGCTCCTCATCAGTGGGTGAATGGGTGATGAGCCTAAGGTAACTACGGTTCTATGAATCCTGGATGACCGACAGAGTTCTTGGTCACTCGGAATCTCATGATTTCACGAGAAGATTCCGCAGGACTGATCTCAGGGTGACGCCGGAACTTATACCCGGCTGGAGGTCACCCGAGGTCACAGGAGCCTTTGTTGTTATAAATAGATATCCAGGATTCATAGAACCGTAGTTACCTTCGTTTTATGTAGTCATGGTAACGTGATATGTTTACTCCATCGAGCCCTAAAGCCTCAGCGAGTGCCTGAGGGTTCTGGGTTTGAGTACCTAGGGGGACCACTGGACTGGACCACAGTCTCTGAAGCGACTTGACGAAGCCCCTCCCCTTCTGTTGCAGCGAGCCAATGGGAGCAGGGCAGGGTGAGGAGGTCGTACACTGAGGAGCTGCTGGGGATCGACTTCAGTGCTCCTCCTTCCTCCTCCTCCAGCAACCCTTTCCTGAGCTCCTCTTCCTCAGGTGAGGCTGGTGTCATGTGACCTGAGGGTCCCGACTGGGAGGGGCCCACTGTACATGAGTACTACAGTACTGTACATGAGTACTACAGTGCAGTACTACAGTCTTATGGTCTCTGCAGGTCTTGCCCCTGCAGACCCCCTCAGCAGGAGGATGGGGGCTCTGAGGCTGGATGGAGAGTCCAGCAGAGACCAGCAGCGTGAGTCACCTGTTCAGATGGTCCAATCAGAAGCAGCCAGAGACAGACACGCGCCACGCTCTGTGGTTCTGCTTCCTGATTCTGGACCAGCTGCTGGAGTGGACCTCATCAAGGTGAGGACGCCCACTGGGTATCAGTTGTCCAGCAGGTCTCAGTAGTCAAGCAGGTCTCAGGTGGTCTCAGGTGGTCTCAGTAGTCCAGCAGGTCTCAGGTGGTCTCAGTAGTCCAGCAGGTCTCAGGTGGTCTCAGTAGTCCAGCAGGTCTCAGGTGGTCTCAGTAGTCCAGCAGGTCTCAGGTGGTCTCAGATGTGTCTTCGTCCTCTTTCAGATGGCGGCTCGTCTTCCTCCAGACCAGGCGGCCAGCTTCCTGTCTCTGGTTACCATGAAGGGGCGGGGCTTCAGCCCTTCTGACATCATGGAGGGGCGGGGCTTCAGCCCCTCTGACGTCATGGAGGCGGTCCAACTCAGCAGAGATCTCCCATCAGCCCTCAGGTTCCTGACTCACTGCTGCCCCATCTGTCAGGAGCAGGTGTCCTTCAGCCGGGTGAGAACCTGTGTGTGTGTGTGTGTGTGTGTGTGTGTGTGTGTGTGTGTGTGTGTGTGTGTGTGTGTACGTGTGTACGTGTGTACGTGTGTGTGTGATATTAACTGTATTTAGACTTCAGGCTTGAATGGTTAGAATTCCTACAAGACTAGGATGCAAGGAAAGGATGCAAGTGAGGGAAACAGGGATGCAGTTAAGAGACTTGGGACACACTCACTCTCCTGTTTCTTCTTCTGTGTCTTTATCTCCTGCAGATCATCAGCATGACACACTGCTCCTGTTTCTTGTGTCAGACGTGTTTTAAGACATTCTTCTTGTCGGCCATTAAAGAGAAGAGCGTGGATCAGCTGGTCTGTCCTCAGTGTGGCCGGCCAGAGGTCAGAGGTCAGGGAGGAAGGGAGTACTTCAACCTGCTGGACACACAGGTGACCTGAGACCTGCATCACCTTCACACCCTGCTTCTGTTCCTGTGGTTGGTTCATCCAGACAATCAGTTGTTTGTTTGTGTGTTTGTTTGTTTGCAGATCCGTCACTTCCTGCCTCCTCAGATCCATGAACTCTTTCAGAGGAAACTCAGAGATCGAGCTCTGCAGGACATGCCCAACTTCTGCTGGTGTGCTCATGTAAGAGTCCTGCTGAGACTAGACCAGGTCCTGAGACTAGACCAGTTCCTGCTGAGATTAGACCAGGTCCTGAGACTAGGCCAGTTCCTGCTGAGACTAGACCAGGTCCTAGTCATGTGATCTCTCTTCCGAGTCCTTGTTAGTACACGAGCTGCAGCATTCTGGATCAGCTGGAGAGACCCAAGGGACTTTCCGGAGCAGCCTGATAATACGGAGTTACAGTAATCCAGTCTTGAAGTAACAAATGCGTGGATCAATGTTTCTGCATCGCTTTGAGACAGGATGTGCCGGATCTTTGAGATGTTCCGTAGGTGAAAAAAGGCAGTCCTTGAGATCTGTTTCACGTGGGAGCCAAAGGATAGGTCCTGGTCAAAAATAACTCTGAGATTCCTTACGGTGGTGGTGGATGCCAGAGCGATGCCATCCAGGGAAACCATATCGTCAGATAGTTGATTTCTGAGGTGTTCTGGGCCGAGTAGAATGACTTCAGTCTTGTCCGAGTTCAGCAGCAGGAAGTTGCAGGTCATCCAGGTCTTGATGTCTTTAAGACACGCTTGAAGTTTAGCGACCTGGTGGATTTCATCTGGCTTGATCGACAGATATAGTTGAGTATCATCGGCATAGCAGTGAAAGTTTATGGTTCCGGTAGTCTGAACGATCTTTATAACAAAGCCCATCATCTTTCTAAAAAGCCCCCGAACACCACACGAACATAACAGTTATATCAAAACATCCAGTGCAGTAACACCCCCGTTCATCCTGGGGCCCAAACTCCGGTTTCCCGCTCGAGGCCCCTTTGGATCAGTACTTGGACGCGAACCAGGTCACTGTGAACTCTTAGATAGGACTGGCTCCTGCCAAAAACATGTACTGTGTACAGCGGAACATTTAGGAAAGTATGTGTGCTTAAGTGTGGTTGCCGCTGTTGCTTGGTCTGCTGTTTCATGAGATTTACAACTACTTGTTGGATTTGCTATCAACTCATGTGGATCTATGTATATGTTCATGATTATATAAACATTTTCCTTCCACAAGTGTTTTCTGATAATATTGCCTAAAGGAAGCATATATAAGGTGAATAAAATTGGTCCAAGCACAGAACCTTGTGGAACTCCATGACGAACGGCGGTGGTCATCGAGGCTTCATCGTTTACAAATACAAACTGAGATCATCTGATAAATACGACTTAAACCAGCTTAGTGCTGTACCTTTAATACCAATCGACTGGTCTAGTCTCTGTAATAAGATGTCATGGTCAATGGTGTCGAATGCTGCACTAAGGTCTAACAGGACCAGTACAGAGACAAGTCCTTTATCAGCACTAAGGTCTAACAAGACCAGTACAGAGACAAGTCCTTTATCAGCACTAAGGTCTAACAAGACCAGAACAGAGACAAGTCCTTTATCAGCACTAAGGTCTAACAAGACCAGAACAGAGACAAGTCCTTTATCAGCACTAAGGTCTAACAAGACCAGTACAGAGACAAGTCCTTTATCAGCACTAAGGTCTAACAAGACCAGTACAGAGACAAGTCCTTTATCAGCACTAAGGTCTAACAAGACCAGTACAGAGACAAGTCCTTTATCAGCACTAAGGTCTAACAAGACCAGTACAGAGACAAGTCCTTTATCAGCACTAAGGTCTAACAAGACCAGTACAGAGACAAGTCCTTTATCAGCACTAAGGTCTAACAAGACCAGAACAGAGACAAGTCCTTTATCAGCACTAAGGTCTAACAAGACCAGAACAGAGACAAGTCCTTTATCAGCACTAAGGTCTAACAAGACCAGTACAGAGACAAGTCCTTTATCAGCACTAAGGTCTAACAAGACCAGTACAGAGACAAGTCCTTTATCAGCACTAAGGTCTAACAAGACCAGTACAGAGACAAGTCCTTTATCAGCACTAAGGTCTAACAAGACCAGTACAGAGACAAGTCCTTTATCAGCACTAAGGTCTAACAAGACCAGAACAGAGACAAGTCCTTTATCAGCACTAAGGTCTAACAAGACCAGTACAGAGACAAGTCCTTTATCAGCACTAAGGTCTAACAAGACCAGTACAGAGACAAGTCCTTTATCAGCACTAAGGTCTAACAAGACCAGTACAGAGACAAGTCCTTTATCAGCACTAAGGTCTAACAAGACCAGTACAGAGACAAGTCCTTTATCAGCACTAAGGTCTAACAAGACCAGAACAGAGACAAGTCCTTTATCAGCACTAAGGTCTAACAAGACCAGAACAGAGACAAGTCCTTTATCAGCACTAAGGTCTAACAAGACCAGTACAGAGACAAGTCCTTTATCAGCACTAAGGTCTAACAAGACCAGAACAGAGACAAGTCCTTTATCAGCACTAAGGTCTAACAAGACCAGTACAGAGACAAGTCCTTTATCAGCACTAAGGTCTAACAAGACCAGTACAGAGACAAGTCCTTTATCAGCACTAAGGTCTAACAAGACCAGAACAGAGACAAGTCCTTTATCAGCACTAAGGTCTAACAAGACCAGTACAGAGACAAGTCCTTTATCAGCACTAAGGTCTAACAAGACCAGTACAGAGACAAGTCCTTTATCAGGACTAAGGTCTAACAAGACCAGTACAGAGACAAGTCCTTTATCAGCACTAAGGTCTAACAAGACCAGTACAGAGACAAGTCCTTTATCAGCACTAAGGTCTAACAAGACCAGAACAGAGACAAGTCCTTTATCAGCACTAAGGTCTAACAAGACCAGTACAGAGACAAGTCCTTTATCAGCACTAAGGTCTAACAAGACCAGTACAGAGACAAGTCCTTTATCAGCACTAAGGTCTAACAAGACCAGTACAGAGACAAGTCCTTTATCAGCACTAAGGTCTAACAAGACCAGTACAGAGACAAGTCCTTTATCAGCACTAAGGTCTAACAGGACCAGTACAGAGACAAGTCCTTTATCAGCACTAAGGTCTAACAAGACCAGAACAGAGACAAGTCCTTTATCAGCACTAAGGTCTAACAAGACCAGTACAGAGACAAGTCCTTTATCAGCACTAAGGTCTAACAAGACCAGTACAGAGACAAGTCCTTTATCAGCACTAAGGTCTAACAAGACCAGAACAGAGACAAGTCCTTTATCAGCACTAAGGTCTAACAAGACCAGAACAGAGACAAGTCCTTTATCAGCACTAAGGTCTAACAAGACCAGTACAGAGACAAGTCCTTTATCAGCACTAAGGTCTAACAAGACCAGTACAGAGACAAGTCCTTTATCAGCACTAAGGTCTAACAAGACCAGTACAGAGACAAGTCCTTTATCAGCACTAAGGTCTAACAAGACCAGTACAGAGACAAGTCCTTTATCAGCACTAAGGTCTAACAAGACCAGTACAGAGACAAGTCCTTTATCAGCACTAAGGTCTAACAAGACCAGTACAGAGACAAGTCCTTTATCAGCACTAAGGTCTAACAAGACCAGAACAGAGACAAGTCCTTTATCAGCACTAAGGTCTAACAAGACCAGTACAGAGACAAGTCCTTTATCAGCACTAAGGTCTAACAAGACCAGTACAGAGACAAGTCCTTTATCAGCACTAAGGTCTAACAAGACCAGTACAGAGACAAGTCCTTTATCAGCACTAAGGTCTAACAAGACCAGAACAGAGACAAGTCCTTTATCAGCACTAAGGTCTAACAAGACCAGTACAGAGACAAGTCCTTTATCAGCACTAAGGTCTAACAAGACCAGTACAGAGACAAGTCCTTTATCAGCACTAAGGTCTAACAAGACCAGTACAGAGACAAGTCCTTTATCAGCACTAAGGTCTAACAAGACCAGAACAGAGACAAGTCCTTTATCAGCACTAAGGTCTAACAAGACCAGTACAGAGACAAGTCCTTTATCAGCACTAAGGTCTAACAAGACCAGTACAGAGACAAGTCCTTTATCAGCACTAAGGTCTAACAAGACCAGAACAGAGACAAGTCCTTTATCAGCACTAAGGTCTAACAAGACCAGAACAGAGACAAGTCCTTTATCAGCACTAAGGTCTAACAAGACCAGTACAGAGACAAGTCCTTTATCGGCACTAAGGTCTAACAGGACCAGTACAGAGACAAGTCCCCTATCTGATGCAACTAGAAGGTCATTAGTAATTGTCACTAGTGCTGTCTCTGTGCTATGATGCTTTCTAAATCCTGATGAAACTCCTCAAATAAACTATTGTTATGTAAAAAGTCGCACAACTGATTTGCGAATACCTTCTCCAGTATCTTAGAGAGGAAGGGAAGGTTAGAGATAGGTCTGTAGTTAGCCAACACCTCTGGATCCAGGGTGGGCTTTTTAAGAAGAGGTTTAATTACAGCTACTTTAAAAGACTGTGGTACACGACCCATTAGTAAAGACCCATTGATAATATCTAGTAGAGAGGTGCTAATTAAAGGCAAAACTTCCTTAAAGAGCTTAGTCGGAACAGGGTCTAGGAGACAGGTAGAAGATTTAGAAGTAGAAACCATTGAAGACAGTTGGTCGAGGTTGATGGTAAAAAATCCATCCAGACGCACAGCAGGGCCCACAGCCTCCTCCATGGCCATCCCACCTGAGGATGGACCGGCAGTAGTCGAGGGCAGGAGATCACCGATCCTGTCTCTAATGGCCATAATCTTATCATTGAAGAAGTTCATAAAGTCATTACTAGTGAGGTCTATAGGAATACACGGATCCACCGAGCTATGACTCTCAGCCAGCCTGGCCACAGTGCTAAAGAGAAACCTAGGGTTGCTCTTGTTTTTCTCTATTAGTGATGAGTAGTAGGCTCCTCTGGCATTACGGAGGGCCTTCTTATATGTTCTCAGACTATCCCGCCAAACCAACCGGGACTCCTCCAGACCGTTGGAGCGCCATATGCCCTCAAGCTTCCGTGATGCTTGCTTCAATATGCGGGTCTGAGGGTTGTACCATGGAGCGAGCCTCCTTTGCTTAATGATCCTCTTTTTTAGAGGGGCTATCGAGTCCAGCGTCACTCTCAGTGAGCCAGTAGCACTATCGACGAGCTGATCAATCTGGGAGGGAGTAAAGTTAGCACAGGAGTCATCTGTTATATTGAGACATGGTAATGAACTCTTGGTCCTGATGAGGTGTGTGTGTGTGTGTGTGTGTGTGTGTGTGTGTGTGTGTGTGTGTGTGTGTGTGTGTGTGTGTGTGTGTGTGTGTGTGTGTGTGTGTGTGTGTGTGTGTGTGTGTGTGTGTGTGTTCAGTGTTCCTTCGGCATGCTTCATGAAGCTGACAGGTTGAGGATGGACTGTCCCAGCTGTAAGAAGAGTACCTGCTGTCAGTGCAGATCTCCTGTAAGACACACACTCACACACTCACACACACACGCACGCACACGCGCGCACACACACACACACACACACACACACACACACACACACACACACACACACACACACACACACACACACACACTATAGTGATCACAGTTGTTGACATATTTGTGTGTGTTTCTGCAGTGGTCCCCTCAACATCAGGGTCTCTCCTGTCACCAGTTCAGAACCTGGCAGCAGCAGAACCCCCTGGACCCCCAGACCAGCAGCCTGCTCCGCCACAACAGCATCGGTACTAACACAACAGCATCAGTACTAACACAACAACATCAGTACTAACACACAGCATCAGTACTAACACAACAGCATCAGTACTAACACAACAGCATCAGTACTAACACACAGCATCAGTACTAACACAACAGCATCGGTACTAACACAACAGCATCAGTACTAACACACAGCATCAGTACTAACACAACAGCATCAGTACTAACACAACAGCATCAGTACTAACACACAGCATCAGTACTAACACAACAGCATCAGTACTAACACACAGCATCAGTACTAACACAACAGCATCAGTACTAACACAACAGCATCAGTACTAACACACAGCATCAGTACTAACACAACAGCATCAGTACTAACACAACAGCATCAGTACTAACACACAGCATCAGTACTAACACACAGCATCAGTACTAACACAACAGCATCAGTACTAACACAACAGCATCAGTACTAACACACAGCATCAGTACTAACACAACAGCATCAGTACTAACACAACAGCATCGGTACTAACACAACAGCATCAGTACTAACACAACAGCATCAGTACTAACACACAGCATCAGTACTAACACAACAGCATCAGTACTAACACAACAGCATCAGTACTAACACAACAGCATCAGTACTAACACAACAGCATCAGTACTAACACACAGCATCAGTACTAACACAACAGCATCAGTACTAACACAACAGCATCAGTACTAACACAACAGCATCAGTACTAACACACAGCATCAGTACTAACACAACAGCATCAGTACTAACACAACAGCATCAGTACTAACACAACAGCATCAGTACTAACACAACAGCATCAGTACTAACACACAGCATCAGTACTAACACACAGCATCAGTACTAACACAACAGCATCAGTACTAACACAACAGCATCAGTACTAACACAACAGCATCAGTACTAACACACAGCATCAGTACTAACACAACAGCATCAGTACTAACACAACAGCATCAGTACTAACACAACAGCATCAGTACTAACACAACAGCATCAGTACTAACACACAGCATCAGTACTAACACAACAGCATCAGTACTAACACAACAGCATCAGTACTAACACAACAGCATCAGGTTCCTCAAACCATGGCGCTGCAGCTTTGAGGACAGATGTTGCATTTTCCGTTTGAAAGCATTAGTGAGCTGATCATCAACCACAGAGCTCTGCTAAGCCGTCTCACATCAGTGAGAACGTTTTCTTTTTAGTGGCATGCGATCTACCCGCACTACCTCTGGGATCGACCGGTCCAGTCGATCCCGGTCGACGTATTGGGCGCCCCTGCTCTAAGAGGTTGACCTGTGATGATGTCATCTCTCCCGTTTCTATTGTTGTTGCTTCTATTGTTTGTTTTTAGGTTTTAAAGCACTACATGCATGCTTATCATTACATGTGTACATGTGTGTCATGTGGTCTACCTGACTCCTCCTCAGAGTGCCCCAGCTGTCAGGTGCTCTTCAGTCTGTCCAGAGGAGGCTGTCTCCACTTCACCTGCTCTCAGTGTCTCCATCAGTTCTGTGGCGGCTGCAGTCGGCCCTTCACTCCCGGACCTGTGAGTCTCTGTTCAAACAGCAGCTCATTGTTGGTTTCCCTCTGAAGGGTTTTCATATCAGTAGAGTCGTGTTCACCTGCAGCGCGTCATGTCGAGAGACTTTACTTTTGAAGTCATGTGACTCATGAAGACCCTGATGGAGTCGTTGCTTTCAATCAGTCCAGAAGTGAAGGAGTATAACGCTGTGATTCATTTGGACTTCTTCAGGCCTGCAGCTTCTCTGCTGACTGTGGAAGCAAAGGCCTTCACGCGCACCACCCCAGAGACTGCCTGTACCACCTGAGGGACTGGAGCCTGGCCCGGCTGCACCTGCTGCTGCAGGTGAGCTCCTGAAGGGAGTTGAGCCCAGAGCTGCTGGTACTGCTGAGCTGTGATGAAGAGGACTGTGTTTCTGCTGTTCAGTATTACAGGGTGTCTCTCACCTGGGTGGAACCAGCCAATGGCAGCTCACCTGCCTCCAGTCAGACAGGTGAGGTCTACTTGTGCTCCAGGTGGAACCTTCCATCTCCCAGTTTGATTGACCCGGTTGTTCATTTTCAGGAGAGTGTTTGGTTTTGGAGCTGAGAGACGACGGCGGCAGAGGGGAGGAGCCTTGTGGACGGCCGGCACTCCAAGAATACAGAGGCTACTGCCAGTAAGACCAGTGAGACCAGTATGAATACAGGGGCTACTGCCAGTAAGACCAGTGAGACCAGTATGAATACAGGGGCTACTGCCAGTAAGACCAGTGAGACCAGTATGAATACAGGGGCTACTGCCAGTAAGACCAGTGAGACCAGTATGAATACAGGGGCTACTGCCAGTAAGACCAGTGAGACCAGTATGAATACAGGGGCTACTGCCAGTAAGACCAGTGAGACCAGTATGAATACAGGGACTACTGCCAGTAAGACCAGTGAGACCAGTATGAATACAGGGGCTACTGCCAGTAAGACCAGTGAGACCAGTATGAATACAGAGGCTACTGCCAGTAAGACCAGTGAGACCAGTATGAATACAGGGGCTACTGCCAGTAAGACCAGTGAGACCAGTATGAATACAGGGGCTACTGCCAGTAAGACCAGTGAGACCAGTATGAATACAGGGGCTACTGCCAGTAAGACCAGTGAGACCAGTATGAATACAGGGGCTACTGCCAGTAAGACCAGTGAGACCAGTATGAATACAGGGACTACTGCCAGTAAGACCAGTGAGACCAGTATGAATACAGGGGCTACTGCCAGTAAGACCAGTGAGACCAGTATGAATACAGAGGCTACTGCCAGTAAGACCAGTGAGACCAGTATGAATACAGGGGCTACTGCCAGTAAGACCAGTGAGACCAGTATGAATACAGAGGCTACTGCCAGTAAGACCAGTGAGACCAGTATGAATACAGGGGCTACTGCCAGTAAGACCAGTGAGACCAGTGCTCTCCATGAACATAGTACTGACTACGGGTCCGATCCCAGTCTGAATGTGTTTTCCAGTGTACCTGTACAGGTGAGATCATGGTGGTGTACCTGTACAGGTGAGCTCATGGTGGTGTACCTGTACAGGTGAGCTCATGGTGGTGTACCTGTACAGGTGAGCTCATGGTGGTGTACCTGTACAGGTGAGCTCATGGTGGTGTACCTGTACAGGTGAGCTCATGGTGGTGTACCTGTACAGGTGAGCTCATGGTGGTGTACCTGTACAGGTGAGCTCATGGTGGTGTACCTGTACAGGTGAGCTCATGGTGGTGTACCTGTACAGGTGAGATCATGGTGGTGTACCTGTACAGGTGAGATCATGGTGGTGTACCTGTACAGGTGAGCTCATGGTGGTGTACCTGTACAGGTGAGCTCATGGTGGTGTACCTGTACAGGTGAGCTCATGGTGGTGTACCTGTACAGGTGAGCTCATGGTGGTGTACCTGTACAGGTGAGATCATGGTGGTGTACCTGTACAGGTGAGCTCATGGTGGTGTACCTGTACAGGTGAGCTCATGGTGGTGTACCTGTACAGGTTGCACTATAAGGAGCGCCTGGTGGATCTGGTCCGGCGCTGCGGCGCTGACCCGGCGGTCCTCTTCACGCCGACAGAGATGAGGGCGGAGCTGCAGCGCTGGCACGTCGCCATGCCGACCAAGAAACCAGAAGAACCAGAACCGCTGTACACACACCGCCTCCGCCTGGTCAGTGACATCATTTTAAATACAGTTAATCTGTGACATCATCATGAATACAGTTAATCTGTGACATCATTTTAAATACAGTTAATCTGTGACATCATCATGAATACAGTTAATCTGTGACATCATTTTAAATACAGTTAAACTGTGACATCATCATGAATACAGTTAATCTGTGACATCATTTTAAATACAGTTAAACTGTGACATCATCATGAATACAGTTAATCTGTGACATCATTTTGAATACAGTTCATCTGTGACATCATTTTGAATACAGTTCATCTGTGACATCATTTTAAATACAGTTAAACTGTGACATTATCATGAATACAGTTAATCTGTGACATCATTTTGAATACAGTTCATCTGTGACATCATTTTAAATACAGTTAATCTGTGACATCATCATGAATACAGTTAATCTGTGACATTATCATGAATACAGTTAATCTGTGACATCATTTTGAATACAGTTCATCTGTGACATCATTTTGAATACAGTTCATCTGTGACATCATTTTAAATACAGTTAATCTGTGACATCATCATGAATACAGTTAATCTGTGACATCATCATGAATACAGTTAATCTGTGACATCATTTTGAATACAGTTAATCTGTGACATCATCATGAATACAGTTAATCTGTGACATCATGAATACAGTTCATCTGTGACATCATCATGAATACAGTTAATCTGTGACATCATTTTAAATACAGTTAATCTGTGACATCATCATGAATACAGTTCATCTGTGACATCATGAATACAGTTAAACTGAAACATCATCATGAATACAGTTAATCTGTGACATCATGAATACAGTTCATCTGTGACATCATGAATACAGTTAAACTGAAACATCATCATGAATACAGTTCATCTGTGACATCATGAATACAGTTAATCTGTGACATCATTTTAAATACAGTTAAACTGTGACATCATCATGAATACAGTTAAACTGTGACATCATTTTGAATACAGTTAAACTGTGACATCATCATGAATACAGTTAAACTGTGACATCATTTTGAATACAGTTAATCTGTGACATCATTTTGAATACAGTTAAACTGTGACATCATCATGAATACAGTTAATCTGTGACATCATTTTGAATACAGTTCATCTGTGACATCATTTTGAATACAGTTAAACTGTGACATCATCATGAATACAGTTAATCTGTGACATCATTTTGAATACAGTTAATCTGTGACATCATTTTGAATACAGTTCATCTGTGACATCATTTTAAATACAGTTAATCTGTGACATCATCATGAATACAGTTAATCTGTGACATCATCATGAATACAGTTAATCTGTGACATCATCATGAATACAGTTCATCTGTGACGTCATCATGAATACAGTTCATCTGTGACATCATCATGAATACAGTTAAACTGTGACATCATCATGAAAAGTTAATATGTGACATCATCATTTTAAATACAGTTAATCTGTGACATCATGAATACAGTTAATCTGTGACATCATCATGAATACAGTTAATCTGTGACATCATCATGAATACAGTTAATCTGTGACATCATCATTTTAAATACAGTTAATCTGTGACATCATGAATACAGTTAATCTGTGATCATCATGAATACAGTTAATCTGTGACATCATGAATACAGTTAATCTGTGACATCATCATTTTAAATACAGTTAATCTGTGACATCATACATACAGTTAATCTGTTACATCATTTTAAATACAGTTTTCTGTGACATCATCATCATAAATACAGTTAATCTGTGACATCATCATGAATACTCTTAATCTGTGATCATCATAAATACAGTTAATCTGTGACATCATCATTTTAAATACAGTTAATCTGTGACATCATAAATACAGTTAATCTGTTACATCATTTTAAATACAGTTTTCTGTGACATCATCATCATAAATACAGTTTTCTGTTATTAAAGACGGGTTTTGATCAGATAATATTCCTCTGATTGTTTGTCATGTTTGATCGTTTCCCTTCGGCCAATCACAGCCCAGTATCTTGTTGCCTCTTCAGACTCTGACCAATAGCGTTCCTCTCAGGAAGCAGTGACAACCTCCGACATCTTCTGTGACTCCTGGAGCTCCGCCTCCGCGCCGGCTGCCGAGCGACTGACTCCACCCACTCATAACATGTCGGCCAATCAGACGTCAGCGTTGCGCTCGGCTCCGAACCCAGCGTTACTAAGCAACCAAAACCATGTGATCCCTAAGCACATCAAAACCTTCAGGGAAGTGGGACACGTCTTTGTGTTTATGTTGTAACATCAGCAGTTTCACCACGAGTCAGTGCTTCAATACCTTCACAATAAACGTAATATCTTAAGGAGTGCCATTGAGACCTGGGATGGGCATTGAACCAACAACCTTCTGCTACTTTAACTGTTGAGAATATATGCAATAAATAAATAATATATTAATATCCTTCAGATTCTCCTTCTTCTCTTCACAGTTCCGTTTATAGATGACGATCTTTAGTAAAGTTTCATAACCTTAAACTGAGAAATCTCTCAAAGCTTTGTTTCAGCCACAGATATCAGATCTTTTCTTTTCTGTTGGAGCATTTGATTTATTGATTGCTGTCGGAAAGTAAAGAGACAATCCACTTCTTAAGATCTCGTCTTCACCCTGGTGCCACTCACCATGGTAACCAGTGACCTGTGTCTATGAAGCAGTAGCTGCTCTCAAGTCATCACAAATACAGAAATGACTCCTCAATAACACATCTCACTATGTTAGGTGATGTTGGTGTATATATAACGTACCTCAATAACCTCAACAACACATCTCACTACTGGTAATGAGTATATGTAATGTACCTCAATAACCTCAACAACACATCTCACTACTGGTAATGAGTATATATAATGTACCTCAATAACCTCAATAACACATCTCACTACTGGTAATGAGTATATATAATGTACCTCAATAACACATCTCACTACTGGTAATGAGTATATATAATGTACCTCAACAACACATCTCACTACTGGTAATGAGTATATATAATGTACCTCAATAACACATCTCACTACTGGTAATGAGTATATATAATGTACCTCAATAACACATATTACTACTGGTAATGAGTATATATAATGTACCTCAATAACACATATTACTACTGGTAATGAGTATATATAATGTACCTCAACAACACATCTCACTACTGGTAATGAGTATATATAATGTACCTCAATAACACATCTCACTACTGGTAATGAGTATATATAATGTACCTCAACAACACATCTCACTACTGGTAATGAGTATATATAATGTACCTCAATAACACATCTCACTACTGGTAATGAGTATATATAATGTACCTCAATAACACATATTACTACTGGTAATGAGTATATATAATGTACCTCAACAACACATCTCACTACTGGTAATGAGTATATATAATGTACCTCAACAACACATCTCACTACTGGTAATGAGTATATATAATGTACCTCAATAACACATCTCACTACTGGTAATGAGTATATATAATGTACCTCAACAACACATCTTACTACTGGTAATGAGTATATATAACGTACCTCAACAACACATATTACTACTGGTAATGAGTATATATAACGTACCTCAATAACCTCAACAACACATATTACTACTGGTAATGAGTATATATAATGTACCTCAATAACCTCAACAACACATATTACTACTGGTAATGAGTATATATAACGTACCTCAACAACACATATTACTACTGGTAATGAGTATATATAACGTACCTCAATAACCTCAACAACACATATTACTACTGGTAATGAGTATATATAATGTACCTCAATAACACATATTACTACTGGTAATGAGTATATATAATGTACCTCAATAACACATTACTACTGGTAATGAGTATATATAATGTACCTCAATAACACATATTACTACTGGTAATGAGTATATATAATGTACCTCAACAACACATCTCACTACTGGTAATGAGTATATATAATGTACCTCAATAACACATATTACTACTGGTAATGAGTATATATAACGTACCTCAATAACCTCAACAACACATATTACTTCTGGTAATGAGTATATATAACGTACCTCAACAACACATATTACTACTGGTAATGAGTATATATAATGTACCTCAATAACACATCTCACTACTGGTAATGAGTATATATAACGTACCTCAATAACCTCAACAACACATATTACTACTGGTAATGAGTATATATAACGTACCTCAACAACACATATTACTACTGGTAATGAGTATATATAACGTACCTCAATAACCTCAACAACACATATTACTACTGGTAATGAGTATATATAATGTACCTCAATAACACATATTACTACTGGTAATGAGTATATATAATGTACCTCAATAACACATATTACTACTGGTAGTGAGTATATATGATGTACCTCAATAACACATCTCACTACTGGTAATGAGTATATATAATGTACCTCAATAACACATCTCACTACTGGTAATGAGTATATATAATGTACCTCAATAACACATCTCACTACTGGTAATGAGTATATATAATGTACCTCAACAACACATCTCACTACTGGTAATGAGTATATATAATGTACCTCAACAACACATATTACTACTGGTAATGAGTATATATAATGTACCTCAATAACACATCTCACTACTGGTAATGAGTATATATAATGTACCTCAATAACACATATTACTACTGGTAATGAGTATATATAATGTACCTCAATAACCTCAATAACACATATTACTACTGGTAATGAGTATATATAATGTACCTCAACAACACATCTCACTACTGGTAATGAGTATATATAATGTACCTCAATAACACATCTCACTACTGGTAATGAGTATATATAATGTACCTCAACAACACATATTACTACTGGTAATGAGTATATATAATGTACCTCAATAACACATATTACTACTGGTAATGAGTATATATAATGTACCTCAATAACACATATTACTACTGGTAATGAGTATATATAATGTACCTCAATAACCTCAACAACACATATTACTACTGGTAATGAGTATATATAATGTACCTCAATAACACATCTCACTACTGGTAATGAGTATATATAATGTACCTCAACAACACATATTACTACTGGTAATGAGTATATATAATGTACCTCAATAACCTCAATAACACATATTACTACTGGTAATGAGTATATATAATGTACCTCAATAACCTCAATAACACATATTACTACTGGTAATGAGTATATATAATGTACCTCAATAACACATCTCACTACTGGTAATGAGTATATATAATGTACCTCAATAACACATCTCACTACTGGTAATGAGTATATATAATGTACCTCAACAACACATATTACTACTGGTAATGAGTATATATAATGTACCTCAATAACACATATTACTACTGGTAATGAGTATATATAATGTACCTCAACAACACATCTCACTACTGGTAATGAGTATATATAATGTACCTCAATAACACATCTCACTACTGGTAATGAGTATATATAATGTACCTCAACAACACATATTACTACTGGTAATGAGTATATATAATGTACCTCAACAACACATCTCACTACTGGTAATGAGTATATATAATGTACCTCAATAACCTCAATAACACATATTACTACTGGTAGTGAGTATATATGATGTACCTCAATAACACATCTCACTACTGGTAATGAGTATATATAATGTACCTCAATAACACATCTCACTACTGGTAATGAGTATATATAATGTACCTCAACAACACATATTACTACTGGTAATGAGTATATATAATGTACCTCAATAACCTCAATAACACATATTACTACTGGTAATGAGTATATATAATGTACCTCAATAACACATCTCACTACTGGTAATGAGTATATATAATGTACCTCAACAACACATATTACTACTGGTAATGAGTATATATAATGTACCTCAATAACACATATTACTACTGGTAATGAGTATATATAATGTACCTCAATAACACATATTACTACTGGTAATGAGTATATATAATGTACCTCAATAACACATCTCACTACTGGTAATGAGTATATATAATGTACCTCAATAACACATATTACTACTGGTAATGAGTATATATAATGTACCTCAATAACACATCTCACTACTGGTAATGAGTATATATAATGTACCTCAATAACACATATTACTACTGGTAATGAGTATATATAATGTACCTCAATAACACATCTCACTACTGGTAATGAGTATATATAATGTACCTCAATAACACATCTCACTACTGGTAATGAGTATATATAATGTACCTCAACAACACATCTTACTACTGGTAATGAGTATATATAATGTACCTCAATAACACATATTACTACTGGTAATGTTGAGTATATATAATGTACCTCAATAACACATCTCACTACTGGTAATGAGTATATATAACGTACCTCAATAACCTCAACAACACATATTACTACTGGTAATGAGTATATATAACGTACCTCAACAACACATATTACTACTGGTAATGAGTATATATAACGTACCTCAATAACCTCAACAACACATATTACTACTGGTAATGAGTATATATAATGTACCTCAATAACACATATTACTACTGGTAATGAGTATATATAATGTACCTCAATAACACATATTACTACTGGTAGTGAGTATATATGATGTACCTCAATAACACATCTCACTACTGGTAATGAGTATATATAATGTACCTCAATAACACATATTACTACTGGTAATGAGTATATATAATGTACCTCAATAACACATATTACTACTGGTAATGAGTATATATAATGTACCTCAATAACACATCTCACTACTGGTAATGAGTATATATAATGTACCTCAATAACACATATTACTACTGGTAATGAGTATATATAATGTACCTCAATAACACATCTCACTACTGGTAATGAGTATATATAATGTACCTCAATAACACATATTACTACTGGTAATGAGTATATATAATGTACCTCAATAACACATCTCACTACTGGTAATGAGTATATATAATGTACCTCAATAACACATCTCACTACTGGTAATGAGTATATATAATGTACCTCAACAACACATCTTACTACTGGTAATGAGTATATATAATGTACCTCAATAACACATATTACTACTGGTAATGTTGAGTATATATAATGTACCTCAATAACACATATTACTACTGGTAATGAGTATATATAACGTACCTCAATAACCTCAACAACACATATTACTACTGGTAATGAGTATATATAACGTACCTCAACAACACATATTACTACTGGTAATGAGTATATATAATGTACCTCAACAACACATATTACTACTGGTAATGAGTATATATAATGTACCTCAATAACACATCTCACTACTGGTAATGAGTATATATAATGTACCTCAATAACACATCTCACTACTGGTAATGAGTATATATAATGTACCTCAACAACACATCTCACTACTGGTAATGAGTATATATAATGTACCTCAACAACACATCTCACTACTGGTAATGAGTATATATAATGTACCTCAACAACACATATTACTACTGGTAATGAGTATATATAATGTACCTCAATAACACATCTCACTACTGGTAATGAGTATATATAATGTACCTCAATAACACATATTACTACTGGTAATGAGTATATATAATGTACCTCAATAACCTCAATAACACATATTACTACTGGTAATGAGTATATATAATGTACCTCAACAACACATCTCACTACTGGTAATGAGTATATATAATGTACCTCAATAACACATCTCACTACTGGTAATGAGTATATATAATGTACCTCAACAACACATATTACTACTGGTAATGAGTATATATAATGTACCTCAATAACACATATTACTACTGGTAATGAGTATATATAATGTACCTCAATAACCTCAACAACACATATTACTACTGGTAATGAGTATATATAATGTACCTCAATAACACATCTCACTACTGGTAATGAGTATATATAATGTACCTCAACAACACATATTACTACTGGTAATGAGTATATATAATGTACCTCAATAACCTCAATAACACATATTACTACTGGTAATGAGTATATATAATGTACCTCAATAACCTCAATAACACATATTACTACTGGTAATGAGTATATATAATGTACCTCAATAACACATCTCACTACTGGTAATGAGTATATATAATGTACCTCAATAACACATCTCACTACTGGTAATGAGTATATATAATGTACCTCAACAACACATATTACTACTGGTAATGAGTATATATAATGTACCTCAATAACACATATTACTACTGGTAATGAGTATATATAATGTACCTCAACAACACATCTCACTACTGGTAATGAGTATATATAATGTACCTCAATAACACATCTCACTACTGGTAATGAGTATATATAATGTACCTCAACAACACATATTACTACTGGTAATGAGTATATATAATGTACCTCAACAACACATCTCACTACTGGTAATGAGTATATATAATGTACCTCAATAACCTCAATAACACATATTACTACTGGTAGTGAGTATATATGATGTACCTCAATAACACATCTCACTACTGGTAATGAGTATATATAATGTACCTCAATAACACATCTCACTACTGGTAATGAGTATATATAATGTACCTCAACAACACATATTACTACTGGTAATGAGTATATATAATGTACCTCAATAACCTCAATAACACATATTACTACTGGTAATGAGTATATATAATGTACCTCAATAACACATCTCACTACTGGTAATGAGTATATATAATGTACCTCAATAACACATCTCACTACTGGTAATGAGTATATATAATGTACCTCAACAACACATATTACTACTGGTAATGAGTATATATAATGTACCTCAATAACACATATTACTACTGGTAATGAGTATATATAATGTACCTCAACAACACATCTCACTACTGGTAATGAGTATATATAATGTACCTCAATAACACATCTCACTACTGGTAATGAGTATATATAATGTACCTCAATAACACATCTCACTACTGGTAATGAGTATATATAATGTACCTCAATAACACATCTCACTACTGGTAATGAGTATATATAATGTACCTCAACAACACATATTACTACTGGTAATGAGTATATATAATGTACCTCAATAACCTCAATAACACATATTACTACTGGTAATGAGTATATATAATGTACCTCAATAACCTCAATAACACATATTACTACTGGTAATGAGTATATATAATGTACCTCAATAACACATCTCACTACTGGTAATGAGTATATATAATGTACCTCAATAACACATCTCACTACTGGTAATGAGTATATATAATGTACCTCAACAACACATATTACTACTGGTAATGAGTATATATAATGTACCTCAATAACACATATTACTACTGGTAATGAGTATATATAATGTACCTCAACAACACATCTCACTACTGGTAATGAGTATATATAATGTACCTCAATAACACATCTCACTACTGGTAATGAGTATATATAATGTACCTCAACAACACATATTACTACTGGTAATGAGTATATATAATGTACCTCAACAACACATCTCACTACTGGTAATGAGTATATATAATGTACCTCAATAACCTCAATAACACATATTACTACTGGTAGTGAGTATATATGATGTACCTCAATAACACATCTCACTACTGGTAATGAGTATATATAATGTACCTCAATAACACATCTCACTACTGGTAATGAGTATATATAATGTACCTCAACAACACATATTACTACTGGTAATGAGTATATATAATGTACCTCAATAACCTCAATAACACATATTACTACTGGTAATGAGTATATATAATGTACCTCAATAACACATCTCACTACTGGTAATGAGTATATATAATGTACCTCAATAACACATCTCACTACTGGTAATGAGTATATATAATGTACCTCAACAACACATATTACTACTGGTAATGAGTATATATAATGTACCTCAATAACACATATTACTACTGGTAATGAGTATATATAATGTACCTCAACAACACATCTCACTACTGGTAATGAGTATATAATGTACCTCAATAACACATCTCACTACTGGTAATGAGTATATATAATGTACCTCAACAACACATATTACTACTGGTAATGAGTATATATAATGTACCTCAACAACACATCTCACTACTGGTAATGAGTATATATAATGTACCTCAATAACCTCAATAACACATATTACTACTGGTAGTGAGTATATATGATGTACCTCAATAACACATCTCACTACTGGTAATGAGTATATATAATGTACCTCAATAACACATCTCACTACTGGTAATGAGTATATATAATGTACCTCAACAACACATATTACTACTGGTAATGAGTATATATAATGTACCTCAATAACACATATTACTACTGGTAATGAGTATATATAATGTACCTCAATAACACATATTACTACTGGTAATGAGTATATATAATGTACCTCAATAACACATCTCACTACTGGTAATGAGTATATATAATGTACCTCAATAACACATATTACTACTGGTAATGAGTATATATAATGTACCTCAATAACACATCTCACTACTGGTAATGAGTATATATAATGTACCTCAATAACACATATTACTACTGGTAATGAGTATATATAATGTACCTCAATAACACATCTCACTACTGGTAATGAGTATATATAATGTACCTCAATAACACATCTCACTACTGGTAATGAGTATATATAATGTACCTCAACAACACATCTTACTACTGGTAATGAGTATATATAATGTACCTCAATAACACATATTACTACTGGTAATGTTGAGTATATATAATGTACCTCAATAACACATCTCACTACTGGTAATGAGTATATATAACGTACCTCAATAACCTCAACAACACATATTACTACTGGTAATGAGTATATATAACGTACCTCAACAACACATATTACTACTGGTAATGAGTATATATAACGTACCTCAATAACCTCAACAACACATATTACTACTGGTAATGAGTATATATAATGTACCTCAATAACACATATTACTACTGGTAATGAGTATATATAATGTACCTCAATAACACATATTACTACTGGTAGTGAGTATATATGATGTACCTCAATAACACATCTCACTACTGGTAATGAGTATATATAATGTACCTCAACAACACATATTACTACTGGTAATGAGTATATATAATGTACCTCAATAACCTCAATAACACATATTACTACTGGTAATGAGTATATATAATGTACCTCAATAACCTCAATAACACATATTACTACTGGTAATGAGTATATATAATGTACCTCAATAACACATCTCACTACTGGTAATGAGTATATATAATGTACCTCAATAACACATCTCACTACTGGTAATGAGTATATATAATGTACCTCAACAACACATATTACTACTGGTAATGAGTATATATAATGTACCTCAATAACACATATTACTACTGGTAATGAGTATATATAATGTACCTCAACAACACATCTCACTACTGGTAATGAGTATATATAATGTACCTCAATAACACATCTCACTACTGGTAATGAGTATATATAATGTACCTCAACAACACATATTACTACTGGTAATGAGTATATATAATGTACCTCAACAACACATCTCACTACTGGTAATGAGTATATATAATGTACCTCAATAACCTCAATAACACATATTACTACTGGTAGTGAGTATATATGATGTACCTCAATAACACATCTCACTACTGGTAATGAGTATATATAATGTACCTCAATAACACATCTCACTACTGGTAATGAGTATATATAATGTACCTCAACAACACATATTACTACTGGTAATGAGTATATATAATGTACCTCAATAACCTCAATAACACATATTACTACTGGTAATGAGTATATATAATGTACCTCAATAACACATCTCACTACTGGTAATGAGTATATATAATGTACCTCAATAACACATCTCACTACTGGTAATGAGTATATATAATGTACCTCAACAACACATATTACTACTGGTAATGAGTATATATAATGTACCTCAATAACACATATTACTACTGGTAATGAGTATATATAATGTACCTCAACAACACATCTCACTACTGGTAATGAGTATATATAATGTACCTCAATAACACATCTCACTACTGGTAATGAGTATATATAATGTACCTCAATAACACATCTCACTACTGGTAATGAGTATATATAATGTACCTCAATAACACATCTCACTACTGGTAATGAGTATATATAATGTACCTCAACAACACATATTACTACTGGTAATGAGTATATATAATGTACCTCAATAACCTCAATAACACATATTACTACTGGTAATGAGTATATATAATGTACCTCAATAACCTCAATAACACATATTACTACTGGTAATGAGTATATATAATGTACCTCAATAACACATCTCACTACTGGTAATGAGTATATATAATGTACCTCAATAACACATCTCACTACTGGTAATGAGTATAAATAATGTACCTCAACAACACATATTACTACTGGTAATGAGTATATATAATGTACCTCAATAACACATATTACTACTGGTAATGAGTATATATAATGTACCTCAACAACACATCTCACTACTGGTAATGAGTATATATAATGTACCTCAATAACACATCTCACTACTGGTAATGAGTATATATAATGTACCTCAACAACACATATTACTACTGGTAATGAGTATATATAATGTACCTCAACAACACATCTCACTACTGGTAATGAGTATATATAATGTACCTCAATAACCTCAATAACACATATTACTACTGGTAGTGAGTATATATGATGTACCTCAATAACACATCTCACTACTGGTAATGAGTATATATAATGTACCTCAATAACACATCTCACTACTGGTAATGAGTATATATAATGTACCTCAACAACACATATTACTACTGGTAATGAGTATATATAATGTACCTCAATAACCTCAATAACACATATTACTACTGGTAATGAGTATATATAATGTACCTCAATAACACATCTCACTACTGGTAATGAGTATATATAATGTACCTCAATAACACATCTCACTACTGGTAATGAGTATATATAATGTACCTCAACAACACATATTACTACTGGTAATGAGTATATATAATGTACCTCAATAACACATATTACTACTGGTAATGAGTATATATAATGTACCTCAACAACACATCTCACTACTGGTAATGAGTATATATAATGTACCTCAATAACACATCTCACTACTGGTAATGAGTATATATAATGTACCTCAATAACACATCTCACTACTGGTAATGAGTATATATAATGTACCTCAATAACACATCTCACTACTGGTAATGAGTATATATAATGTACCTCAACAACACATATTACTACTGGTAATGAGTATATATAATGTACCTCAATAACACATATTACTACTGGTAATGAGTATATATAATGTACCTCAATAACACATATTACTACTGGTAATGAGTATATATAATGTACCTCAATAACACATCTCACTACTGGTAATGAGTATATATAATGTACCTCAATAACACATATTACTACTGGTAATGAGTATATATAATGTACCTCAATAACACATCTCACTACTGGTAATGAGTATATATAATGTACCTCAATAACACATATTACTACTGGTAATGAGTATATATAATGTACCTCAATAACACATCTCACTACTGGTAATGAGTATATATAATGTACCTCAATAACACATCTCACTACTGGTAATGAGTATATATAATGTACCTCAACAACACATCTTACTACTGGTAATGAGTATATATAATGTACCTCAATAACACATATTACTACTGGTAATGTTGAGTATATATAATGTACCTCAATAACACATCTCACTACTGGTAATGAGTATATATAACGTACCTCAATAACCTCAACAACACATATTACTACTGGTAATGAGTATATATAACGTACCTCAACAACACATATTACTACTGGTAATGAGTATATATAACGTACCTCAATAACCTCAACAACACATATTACTACTGGTAATGAGTATATATAATGTACCTCAATAACACATATTACTACTGGTAATGAGTATATATAATGTACCTCAATAACACATATTACTACTGGTAGTGAGTATATATGATGTACCTCAATAACACATCTCACTACTGGTAATGAGTATATATAATGTACCTCAATAACACATATTACTACTGGTAATGAGTATATATAATGTACCTCAATAACACATATTACTACTGGTAATGAGTATATATAATGTACCTCAATAACACATCTCACTACTGGTAATGAGTATATATAATGTACCTCAATAACACATATTACTACTGGTAATGAGTATATATAATGTACCTCAACAACACATCTCACTACTGGTAATGAGTATATATAATGTACCTCAATAACACATCTCACTACTGGTAATGAGTATATATAATGTACCTCAACAACACATATTACTACTGGTAATGAGTATATATAATGTACCTCAATAACACATATTACTACTGGTAATGAGTATATATAATGTACCTCAATAACACATATTACTACTGGTAATGAGTATATATAATGTACCTCAATAACACATCTCACTACTGGTAATGAGTATATATAATGTACCTCAATAACACATATTACTACTGGTAATGAGTATATATAATGTGCCTCAATAACACATCTCACTACTGGTAATGAGTATATATAATGTACCTCAATAACACATATTACTACTGGTAATGAGTATATATAATGTACCTCAATAACACATCTCACTACTGGTAATGAGTATATATAATGTACCTCAATAACACATCTCACTACTGGTAATGAGTATATATAATGTACCTCAACAACACATCTTACTACTGGTAATGAGTATATATAATGTACCTCAATAACACATATTACTACTGGTAATGTTGAGTATATATAATGTACCTCAATAACACATCTCACTACTGGTAATGAGTATATATAACGTACCTCAATAACCTCAACAACACATATTACTACTGGTAATGAGTATATATAACGTACCTCAACAACACATATTACTACTGGTAATGAGTATATATAACGTACCTCAATAACCTCAACAACACATATTACTACTGGTAATGAGTATATATAATGTACCTCAATAACACATATTACTACTGGTAATGAGTATATATAATGTACCTCAATAACACATATTACTACTGGTAGTGAGTATATATGATGTACCTCAATAACACATCTCACTACTGGTAATGAGTATATATAATGTACCTCAATAACACATATTACTACTGGTAATGAGTATATATAATGTACCTCAATAACACATATTACTACTGGTAATGAGTATATATAATGTACCTCAATAACACATCTCACTACTGGTAATGAGTATATATAATGTACCTCAATAACACATATTACTACTGGTAATGAGTATATATAATGTACCTCAATAACACATCTCACTACTGGTAATGAGTATATATAATGTACCTCAATAACACATATTACTACTGGTAATGAGTATATATAATGTACCTCAATAACACATCTCACTACTGGTAATGAGTATATATAATGTACCTCAATAACACATCTCACTACTGGTAATGAGTATATATAATGTACCTCAACAACACATCTTACTACTGGTAATGAGTATATATAATGTACCTCAATAACACATATTACTACTGGTAATGTTGAGTATATATAATGTACCTCAATAACACATATTACTACTGGTAATGAGTATATATAACGTACCTCAATAACCTCAACAACACATATTACTACTGGTAATGAGTATATATAACGTACCTCAACAACACATATTACTACTGGTAATGAGTATATATAATGTACCTCAACAACACATATTACTACTGGTAATGAGTATATATAATGTACCTCAATAACACATCTCACTACTGGTAATGAGTATATATAACGTACCTCAATAACCTCAACAACACATATTACTACTGGTAATGAGTATATATAACGTACCTCAACAACACATATTACTACTGGTAATGAGTATATATAACGTACCTCAATAACCTCAACAACACATATTACTACTGGTAATGAGTATATATAATGTACCTCAATAACACATATTACTACTGGTAATGAGTATATATAATGTACCTCAATAACACATATTACTACTGGTAGTGAGTATATATGATGTACCTCAATAACACATCTCACTACTGGTAATGAGTATATATAATGTACCTCAATAACACATCTCACTACTGGTAATGAGTATATATAATGTACCTCAATAACACATCTCACTACTGGTAATGAGTATATATAATGTACCTCAACAACACATCTCACTACTGGTAATGAGTATATATAATGTACCTCAACAACACATATTACTACTGGTAATGAGTATATATAATGTACCTCAATAACACATCTCACTACTGGTAATGAGTATATATAATGTACCTCAATAACACATATTACTACTGGTAATGAGTATATATAATGTACCTCAATAACACATATTACTACTGGTAATGAGTATATATAATGTACCTCAATAACCTCAACAACACATATTACTACTGGTAATGAGTATATATAATGTACCTCAATAACACATCTCACTACTGGTAATGAGTATATATAATGTACCTCAACAACACATATTACTACTGGTAATGAGTATATATAATGTACCTCAATAACCTCAATAACACATATTACTACTGGTAATGAGTATATATAATGTACCTCAATAACCTCAATAACACATATTACTACTGGTAATGAGTATATATAATGTACCTCAATAACACATCTCACTACTGGTAATGAGTATATATAATGTACCTCAATAACACATCTCACTACTGGTAATGAGTATATATAATGTACCTCAACAACACATATTACTACTGGTAATGAGTATATATAATGTACCTCAATAACACATATTACTACTGGTAATGAGTATATATAATGTACCTCAACAACACATCTCACTACTGGTAATGAGTATATATAATGTACCTCAATAACACATCTCACTACTGGTAATGAGTATATATAATGTACCTCAACAACACATATTACTACTGGTAATGAGTATATATAATGTACCTCAACAACACATCTCACTACTGGTAATGAGTATATATAATGTACCTCAATAACCTCAATAACACATATTACTACTGGTAGTGAGTATATATGATGTACCTCAATAACACATCTCACTACTGGTAATGAGTATATAACGTACCTCAATAACACATCTCACTACTGGTAATGAGTATATATAATGTACCTCAACAACACATATTACTACTGGTAATGAGTATATATAATGTACCTCAATAACCTCAATAACACATATTACTACTGGTAATGAGTATATATAATGTACCTCAATAACACATCTCACTACTGGTAATGAGTATATATAATGTACCTCAATAACACATCTCACTACTGGTAATGAGTATATATAATGTACCTCAACAACACATATTACTACTGGTAATGAGTATATATAATGTACCTCAATAACACATATTACTACTGGTAATGAGTATATATAATGTACCTCAACAACACATCTCACTACTGGTAATGAGTATATATAATGTACCTCAATAACACATCTCACTACTGGTAATGAGTATATATAATGTACCTCAACAACACATATTACTACTGGTAATGAGTATATATAATGTACCTCAACAACACATCTCACTACTGGTAATGAGTATATATAATGTACCTCAATAACCTCAATAACACATATTACTACTGGTAGTGAGTATATATGATGTACCTCAATAACACATCTCACTACTGGTAATGAGTATATATAATGTACCTCAATAACACATCTCACTACTGGTAATGAGTATATATAATGTACCTCAACAACACATATTACTACTGGTAATGAGTATATATAATGTACCTCAATAACACATATTACTACTGGTAATGAGTATATATAATGTACCTCAATAACACATATTACTACTGGTAATGAGTATATATAATGTACCTCAATAACACATCTCACTACTGGTAATGAGTATATATAATGTACCTCAATAACACATATTACTACTGGTAATGAGTATATATAATGTACCTCAATAACACATCTCACTACTGGTAATGAGTATATATAATGTACCTCAATAACACATATTACTACTGGTAATGAGTATATATAATGTACCTCAATAACACATCTCACTACTGGTAATGAGTATATATAATGTACCTCAATAACACATCTCACTACTGGTAATGAGTATATATAATGTACCTCAACAACACATCTTACTACTGGTAATGAGTATATATAATGTACCTCAATAACACATATTACTACTGGTAATGTTGAGTATATATAATGTACCTCAATAACACATCTCACTACTGGTAATGAGTATATATAACGTACCTCAATAACCTCAACAACACATATTACTACTGGTAATGAGTATATATAACGTACCTCAACAACACATATTACTACTGGTAATGAGTATATATAACGTACCTCAATAACCTCAACAACACATATTACTACTGGTAATGAGTATATATAATGTACCTCAATAACACATATTACTACTGGTAATGAGTATATATAATGTACCTCAATAACACATATTACTACTGGTAGTGAGTATATATGATGTACCTCAATAACACATCTCACTACTGGTAATGAGTATATATAATGTACCTCAATAACACATATTACTACTGGTAATGAGTATATATAATGTACCTCAATAACACATATTACTACTGGTAATGAGTATATATAATGTACCTCAATAACACATCTCACTACTGGTAATGAGTATATATAATGTACCTCAATAACACATATTACTACTGGTAATGAGTATATATATAATGTACCTCAATAACACATCTCACTACTGGTAATGAGTATATATAATGTACCTCAATAACACATATTACTACTGGTAATGAGTATATATAATGTACCTCAATAACACATCTCACTACTGGTAATGAGTATATATAATGTACCTCAATAACACATCTCACTACTGGTAATGAGTATATATAATGTACCTCAACAACACATCTTACTACTGGTAATGAGTATATATAATGTACCTCAATAACACATATTACTACTGGTAATGTTGAGTATATATAATGTACCTCAATAACACATATTACTACTGGTAATGAGTATATATAACGTACCTCAATAACCTCAACAACACATATTACTACTGGTAATGAGTATATATAACGTACCTCAACAACACATATTACTACTGGTAATGAGTATATATAATGTACCTCAACAACACATATTACTACTGGTAATGAGTATATATAATGTACCTCAATAACACATCTCACTACTGGTAATGAGTATATATAACGTACCTCAATAACCTCAACAACACATATTACTACTGGTAATGAGTATATATAACGTACCTCAACAACACATATTACTACTGGTAATGAGTATATATAACGTACCTCAATAACCTCAACAACACATATTACTACTGGTAATGAGTATATATAATGTACCTCAATAACACATCTCACTACTGGTAATGAGTATATATAATGTACCTCAATAACACATCTCACTACTGGTAATGAGTATATATAATGTACCTCAACAACACATCTCACTACTGGTAATGAGTATATATAATGTACCTCAACAACACATATTACTACTGGTAATGAGTATATATAATGTACCTCAATAAAACATCTCACTACTGGTAATGAGTATATATAATGTACCTCAATAACACATATTACTACTGGTAATGAGTATATATAATGTACCTCAATAACCTCAATAACACATATTACTACTGGTAATGAGTATATATAATGTACCTCAACAACCACATCTCACTACTGGTAATGAGTATATATAATGTACCTCAATAACACATCTCACTACTGGTAATGAGTATATATAATGTACCTCAACAACACATATTACTACTGGTAATGAGTATATATAATGTACCTCAATAACACATATTACTACTGGTAATGAGTATATATAATGTACCTCAATAACCTCAACAACACATATTACTACTGGTAATGAGTATATATAATGTACCTCAATAACACATCTCACTACTGGTAATGAGTATATATAATGTACCTCAACAACACATATTACTACTGGTAATGAGTATATATAATGTACCTCAATAACCTCAATAACACATATTACTACTGGTAATGAGTATATATAATGTACCTCAATAACCTCAATAACACATATTACTACTGGTAATGAGTATATATAATGTACCTCAATAACACATCTCACTACTGGTAATGAGTATATATAATGTACCTCAATAACACATCTCACTACTGGTAATGAGTATATATAATGTACCTCAACAACACATATTACTACTGGTAATGAGTATATATAATGTACCTCAATAACACATATTACTACTGGTAATGAGTATATATAATGTACCTCAACAACACATCTCACTACTGGTAATGAGTATATATAATGTACCTCAATAACACATCTCACTACTGGTAATGAGTATATATAATGTACCTCAACAACACATATTACTACTGGTAATGAATATATATAATGTACCTCAACAACACATCTCACTACTGGTAATGAGTATATATAATGTACCTCAATAACCTCAATAACACATATTACTACTGGTAGTGAGTATATATGATGTACCTCAATAACACATCTCACTACTGGTAATGAGTATATATAATGTACCTCAATAACACATCTCACTACTGGTAATGAGTATATATAATGTACCTCAATAACACATCTCACTACTGGTAATGAGTATATATAATGTACCTCAACAACACATATTACTACTGGTAATGAGTATATATAATGTACCTCAATAACCTCAATAACACATATTACTACTGGTAATGAGTATATATAATGTACCTCAATAACACATCTCACTACTGGTAATGAGTATATATAATGTACCTCAACAACACATATTACTACTGGTAATGAGTATATATAATGTACCTCAATAACACATATTACTACTGGTAATGAGTATATATAATGTACCTCAATAACACATATTACTACTGGTAATGAGTATATATAATGTACCTCAATAACACATCTCACTACTGGTAATGAGTATATATAATGTACCTCAATAACACATATTACTACTGGTAATGAGTATATATAATGTACCTCAATAACACATCTCACTACTGGTAATGAGTATATATAATGTACCTCAATAACACATATTACTACTGGTAATGAG
>JBAMJR010000283.1:172500-197500 GCA_038501785.1 Myoxocephalus aenaeus | reverse complement strand
CAGGTGTCGAGTAAATTTTTCTATCAATGTACATGTATTGTGCACATCTTTTATGTATATGCATATCTAGAAAAAAAAGTAGTATTGTATCTTTATTTTGAAACATTAAACCGGTATCAGTAGTATTGTGTCTTTATTTTGAAAGGTTAAACCGGAAGTTCCCTCTCTATGTTTCCGGTGAGGAGCTGGAGGGAAGGAACAGGCTCCATCATGGCGTACCAGCTGTACAGGAACACAACTCTGGGGAACAGCCTGCAGGAGAGTTTGGACGAGCTCATACAGGTGACACAGCGTTATATTAAATATGTTTAATATGTATATACACAGCGTTATATTAAATATGTTTAATATGTATACATCCAGCGAGCAGGAGCCGGGTTATCGCGGAGCTAGCGGGAGCTATGGAGCTGTGAAGCTCCGTCACAGCTCCATAGCTTTAGTTAGCTGCAACTACGAGCCAACTGAAGCTGCGAGCCAACTGACGCCGCGAGCTAACTGACGCCGCGAGCTAACTGAAGCCGCGAGCTAACTGAAGCTGTGAGATAACTGAAGCCAACTGAAGCCGCGAGCTAACTTAAACCAACTGAAGCTGCGAGCTAACTGAAGCTGTGAGATAACTGACGCCGCGAGCCAACTGACGCCGCGAGCTAACTTAAACCAACTGAAGCTGCGAGCTAACTGAAGCTGTGAGATAACTGAAGCCAACTGACGCCGCGAGCTAACTGAAGCTGTGAGATAACTGAAGCCAACTGAAGCCGCGAGCTAACTGAAGCCGCGAGCTAACTTAAACCAACTGAAGCTGCGAGCTAACTGAAGCCGCGAGCCAACTGAAGCTACGAGCCAACTGACGCCGCGAGCTAACTGAAGCCGCGAGCCAACTGAAGCTACGAGCCAACTGAAGCCGCGAGCCAACTGAAGCCGCGAGCCAACTGACGCCGCGAGCTAACTGAAGCTGTGCGATAACTGAAGCCAACTGAAGCCGCGAGCTAACTTAAACCAACTGAAGCTGTGAGATAACTGAAGCTGCGAGCCAACTGAAGCCGCGAGCCAACTGACGCCGCGAGCTAACTGACGCCGCGAGCTAACTGAAGCTGTGCGATAACTGAAGCCAACTGAAGCCGTGAGCTAACTTAAACCAACTGAAGCCGCGAGCTAACTGAAGCTGTGAGATAACTGAAGCTGCGAGCCAACTGAAACTATACTAATAATATAATTAAGCTATAAGGTACGAGAGGCAGTACTGTGTCGTGCAATAATGTAACTTAGTTACTGTTCAAGGGAGTTGTTAGGCCCGACGCGCCTTGAACTGTACATTGTCGCAGGTAATTATTGTTACCTGCGACTCTATAAATAGTAATGTAAGCTGCCTTTCAGCACAAAATAGTTGTAGCCGGCAAAACATTGTGTATCGCATTTCAGCGACAGAGAAAATAGTCCCGGGACGCACATACGGGACTATAAAACGGCCGGCCTGGTCAGTAAATCGCAGATGTGGAGGATGACTCTCAGCCACCGATGTAAAGAAGTGCTCTCTCTGCTTCTGTCCGTCTTTTCTCCGTCATGTTTCTCCTCCATGATGTTTAGAGGCCTCGCGTCGGGAAATTATAGACGTAATTATGTCTCACTGGAAATGATCAGGATGTTGTGATGAAACCTTTTCATTCCTCATCTTTAGGTTAGGGAGGAAGTGACGTGTGTGTTGTGGTTCGTTATGCTAGTGTGGGGGATGCTACGTGAGCTTGTTAGCTGTTCCGTTTGAGCTAACTTACTGCTAGCGAAGAGCCCCGTTGCAATACTGTGAACACTCAAGCAATAAACCTGCAAGTTAAGGAAACCAACGTCTGAGTCGTTACTGCGGACGTGACGACATCAAAGTTGACACCAAACATGTTTTTAACTGTCAAGCTTGAAATGACAACTAACGGTCGCACAATTTAAATCTAGCTGTTATTTTAAGTGCGCACTGATATGGAACGCTCTACATGTAAACAGGCTGTACAGTACTTTATGGCTGAATAAAATACACCCCGTGACTCACTCTCAACCAATCAGAATGCTTGATTTGATCTACCCGTATTATAATTTATTTATAAAGCACATTTTACAGACGAGGTCACAAAGTGCTGTACAGTTTAAAACACACAGTAAAACACATTAAAAGATGGAGTAAAAAACACAATAAAACAAATAGTGGAATTAAATAATTAAAACAGATAAAAAGCTGGTCATTTCAGGTGTTTAAAACAAACACCAGTGTAAACAGGTATGTTTTAGTTGTTTTCTAAAAGACATCACAGAATCAGCAAACCGTATTGGAGCAGGCAGAGCGTTCCAGAGCTTAGGAGCTCCTGCCTCAAACGCCCGGTCACCTCGGGTCTTTAGGCGAGTGAGTGGGACGGCTAGGAGGTTCAGCTGGTTAGACCTGAGGCTGCGGGCTGAGGTTAGACCTGAGGTTGCGGGGCTGAGGTTAGACTTGAGGTTGCGGGGCTGAGGTTAGACTTGAGGTTGCGGGGCTGAGGTTAGACCTGAGGCTGCGGAGCTGAGGTTAGACCTGAGGTTGCGGGCTGAGGTTAGACCTGAGGCTGCGGAGCTGAGGTTAGACCTGAGGCTCCGGAGCTGAGGTTAGACCTGAGGTTGCGGGCTGAGGTTAGACCTGAGGTTGCGGGGCTGAGGTTGGACCTGAGGCTGCGGAGCTGAGGTTGCGGGGCTGAGGTTAGACCTGAGGTTGCGGGCTGAGGTTAGACCTGAGGTTGCGGGCTGAGGTTAGACCTGAGGTTGCGGGCTGAGGTTAGACCTGAGGTTGCGGGGCTGAGGTTGGACCTGAGGCTGCGGAGCTGAGGTTGCGGGGCTGAGGTTAGACCTGAGGTTGCGGGCTGAGGTTAGACCTGAGGTTGCGGGGCTGAGGTTGGACCTGAGGTTGCGGGGCTGAGGTTGGACCTGAGGCTGCGGAGCTGAGGTTAGACCTGAGGTTGCGGGGCTGAGGTTAGACCTGAGGTTGCGGAGCTGAGGTTGGACCTGAGGCTGCGGAGCTGAGGTTAGACCTGAGGTTGCGGGGCTGAGGTTAGACCTGAGGCTGCGGAGCTGAGGTTGGACCTGAGGTTGCGGGCTGAGGAATAAGGGTGAAGTAGTTCAACCACATATGGTGAGGGTGAGGATTCACCAGGGTACCCGCGAGGTCTTAAAAACTTGAAAAAGTCTTAAATTTAGTATTCATAATTTAAGGCCTTAAAAAGGTATTAAATTTGGTCAACAGGTCTTAAATTTCATTCATCAAGTCTTAATTTTTACCTCCTTCCTTATTTGATACGGCGCCACAACATTTGTTTATTGTTCGTTGTTACAACGAATCTTAGTACACCCAAACGTCGCATCCAAAATATCAGGCAACCTGTATACTGTCTGAACTGCTGAGACCTGTAGGGTTTAACAGCTGATCGCGCGCTGATCGCTGCGAGCGCGCTAACTAGCGCGCTCGCAGGTTAGCATGGAGCTATGCGAACCTGCTTTCCCGTTTCATCGCGTGTCTCACAATTAGGGTCAGATGCACTTGCCAGTAGTGTTACAGAGTCCACAGCCCTCCAGCTAAAGATTTTTCTTCTCTGTAAATTAAAGGGTTCTTCTTCTACACGTTATGGAAGGGGACCAACTTGAATAGGTGCATACAGCGCCAACCTAAAGTACCGGAGTGTGTGGTGCAGGGTATTGCCTGTCTGTGTAGGACAGAACCAGTCCCGCCTGTCCCGTATTCTAATCACAGCCTTTTTTATTTGTATCCGTGAAAAGAGAACAATTTAACAGTTAAGTCACTTAACTGTTAAAATAACAGTTCCATGGTGAGGGCAGCGCGACCAGGTCATGTTTGCCGCTGCGGCACATTTCGCCTAGAGTTTTTTTTCAGCGTGAGAAATACGATCTGTGGCGGGAGGGCGTGACTTAAGACCGAAATGAGACTTGAGAGCCCTGGAGAGAGAAGACATAGAGAAGAAAAAGAGACATAGAGAAAGACAGAGCTGACATGTGATTGGTCAAAGAGCGTGTTTTTATTTTTATTTTTTTAAAGACTGCAGTACAGTCTTTGCGCGCGCAACGGACATCGTCGTCGTTTGCTATGGATAGCACTAGGCAGTGAGTGATGGGCAAATGCCGTTTTAATCCGCTGTGGGTCCGCGACCCAAAGTATGACTGGGTTCAGTCAGTGCCGGGGAATGTGTGGGAGGCACAGTGCACTTTGTGCAGAAAGACATTTAAACTCGGGACGATGGGGCATGTGGCGTTGGCAGACCAGGCTGAAGCCAAGCAAGCAGGCAGCAAGATGGCAGAGCTAATAGCAAAGTCTAATGCCTTTTAGAAGGAGCCACAAGGACAAGTTGGCTGAACTCATCAAACTGGATGAACAGATTGCTGCCAAAAGCGCAGAGCTCCAAAGGCTGTAGGATCTGTTGTACACCCCTCACAGTTATTGTTTTAAATGGTTCTGTATTATGATTAAAGTTATTTGATTGATTGATTTATTTCCTATTTTTTTCATTCATACGCATATCAGGAAAGGTGCGATGTTGGTCTTAAATTTCATTCAAAGTGTCTTGAAAAGGTCTTAAAAAAGTCTTAAATTTGAGATGAAAAATCCTGGGGGTACCCTGTTCACATATTGTGTTATGAATAAATACATGGATAAATACATGTAGTCATTAGTAGTTTTACTGCTGTTATAATCTGCTGAGAACTACTGTGAGGAATTAAACAGCCCATCATTCTGTGTTCAGACTCAGCAGATCACTCCTCAGCTGGCTCTTCAGGTCCTCCTCCAGTTTGATAAAGCAATCAACACAGCGCTCGCCAACAGAGTCCGCAACAGAGTCAACTTCAGGGTGAGTCCACCTCCTCTGACCTCGGACCCCTGAGCCTCAACCCCCATCTGCCCCTCTAACTCGAGCCTCAACCCTCCTCTGCCCCTCTAACCCGAGCCTGAACCCTCCTCTGACCCAAGCCTAAACCCTCCTCTGCCCCTCTAACCCAAGCCTAAACCCTCCTCTAACCCAAGCCTAAACCCTCCTCCGACCTCTGACCCAAGCCTAAACCCTCCTCTGCTCCTCTAACCTAATCCCTCCTCTGCCCCTCTAACCCAAGCTTAAACCCTCCTTTGCCCCTCTAACCCAAGCCTATACCCTCCCCTGCCCCTCTAACCCAAGCCTATACCCTCCTTTGCCCCTCTAACCCAAGCCTATACCCTCCCCTGCCCCTCTAACCCAATCCTATACCCTCCTCTGCCCCTCTAAACCCTAATACCGTGCATTCCTACCACCAGGGCTCCCTGAACACCTACAGGTTCTGTGACAACGTGTGGACGTTCGTCCTGAACGACGTGGAGTTCAGGGAGGTGACGGACCTCGTGAAGGTCGACAAGGTCAAGATTGTTGCCTGTGACGGAAAGAGCGAGTCTACCCAGAACAAAAGTGATAAATGATAAGTATGAAAAGATTACGTTTCATATTTCATACTGACCCGCTCCAGCAGGTTTTGTCAGATATATGTATATACATACAGTATATATCCGTGTACTTTATGTCTCCGTGTTTTCTCTGTAGTTAACGTTCATGATGTTTTCTCTGTAGTTAACGTTCATGATGTTTTCTCTGTAGTTAACGTTCATGATGTTTTCTCTGTAGTTAACGTTCATGATGTTTTCTCTGTAGTTAACGTTCATGATGTTTTCTCTGTAGTTAACGTTCATGATGTTTTCTCTGTAGTTAACGTTCATGATGTTTTCTCTGTAGTTAACGTTCATGATGTTTTCTCTGTAGTTAACGTTCATGTTGTTTTCTCTGTAGTTAACGTTCATGTTGTTTTCTCTGTAGTTAACGTTCATGATGTTTTCTCTGTAGTTAACGTTCATGATGTTTTCTCTGTAGTTAACGTTCATGATGTTTTCTCTGTAGTTAACGTTCATGTTGTTTTCTCTGTAGTTAACGTTCATGATGTTTTCTCTGTAGTTAACGTTCATGATGTTTTCTCTGTAGTTAACGTTCATGATGTTTTCTCTGTAGTTAACGTTCATGATGTTTTCTCTGTAGTTAACGTTCATGATGTTTTCTCTGTAGTTAACGTTCATGTTGTTTTCTCTGTAGTTAACGTTCATGTTGTTTTCTCTGTAGTTAACGTTCATGATGTTTTCTCTGTAGTTAACGTTCATGATGTTTTCTCTGTAGTTAACGTTCATGTTGTTTTCTCTGTAGTTAACGTTCATGTTGTTTTCTCTGTAGTTAACGTTCATGATGTTTTCTCTGTAGTTAACGTTCATGATGTTTTCTCTGTAGTTAACGTTCATGATGTTTTCTCTGTAGTTAACGTTCATGATGTTTTCTCTGTAGTTAACGTTCATGATGTTTTCTCTGTAGTTAACGTTCATGTTGTTTTCTCTGTAGTTAACGTTCATGATGTTTTCTCTGTAGTTAACGTTCATGATGTTTTCTCTGTAGTTAACGTTCATGTTGTTTTCTCTGTAGTTAACGTTCATGTTGTTTTCTCTGTAGTTAACGTTCATGATGTTTTCTCTGTAGTTAACGTTCATGATGTTTTCTCTGTAGTTAACGTTCATGTTGTTTTCTCTGTAGTTAACGTTCATGATGTTTTCTCTGTAGTTAACGTTCATGATGTTTTCTCTGTAGTTAACGTTCATGTTGTTTTCTCTGTAGTTAACGTTCATGTTGTTTTCTCTGTAGTTAACGTTCATGTTGTTTTCTCTGTAGTTAACGTTCATGATGTTTTCTCTGTAGTTAACGTTCATGATGTTTTCTCTGTAGTTAACGTTCATGATGTTTTCTCTGTAGTTAACGTTCATGTTGTTTTCTCTGTAGTTAACGTTCATGATGTTTTCTCTGTAGTTAACGTTCATGTTGTTTTCTCTGTAGTTAACGTTCATGTTGTTTTCTCTGTAGTTAACGTTCATGATGTTTTCTCTGTAGTTAACGTTCATGATGTTTTCTCTGTAGTTAACGTTCATGATGTTTTCTCTGTAGTTAACGTTCATGTTGTTTTCTCTGTAGTTAACGTTCATGTTGTTTTCTCTGTAGTTAACGTTCATGATGTTTTCTCTGTAGTTAACGTTCATGATGTTTTCTCTGTAGTTAACGTTCATGTTGTTTTCTCTGTAGTTAACGTTCATGTTGTTTTCTCTGTAGTTAACGTTCATGTTGTTTTCTCTGTAGTTAACGTTCATGATGTTTTCTCTGTAGTTAACGTTCATGATGTTTTCTCTGTAGTTAACGTTCATGATGTTTTCTCTGTAGTTAACGTTCATGATGTTTTCTCTGTAGTTAACGTTCATGTTGTTTTCTCTGTAGTTAACGTTCATGTTGTTTTCTCTGTAGTTAACGTTCATGATGTTTTCTCTGTAGTTAACGTTCATGATGTTTTCTCTGTAGTTAACGTTCATGTTGTTTTCTCTGTAGTTAACGTTCATGTTGTTTTCTCTGTAGTTAACGTTCATGTTGTTTTCTCTGTAGTTAACGTTCATGATGTTTTCTCTGTAGTTAACGTTCATGTTGTTTTCTCTGTAGTTAACGTTCATGATGTTTTCTCTGTAGTTAACGTTCATGATGTTTTCTCTGTAGTTAACGTTCATGATGTTTTCTCTGTAGTTAACGTTCATGATGTTTTCTCTGTAGTTAACGTTCATGTTGTTTTCTCTGTAGTTAACGTTCATGTTGTTTTCTCTGTAGTTAACGTTCATGATGTTTTCTCTGTAGTTAACGTTCATGATGTTTTCTCTGTAGTTAACGTTCATGATGTTTTCTCTGTAGTTAACGTTCATGATGTTTTCTCTGTAGTTAACGTTCATGATGTTTTCTCTGTAGTTAACGTTCATGATGTTTTCTCTGTAGTTAACGTTCATGATGTTTTCTCTGTAGTTAACGTTCATGTTGTTTTCTCTGTAGTTAACGTTCATGATGTTTTCTCTGTAGTTAACGTTCATGATGTTTTCTCTGTAGTTAACGTTCATGTTGTTTTCTCTGTAGTTAACGTTCATGATGTTTTCTCTGTAGTTAACGTTCATGATGTTTTCTCTGTAGTTAACGTTCATGATGTTTTCTCTGTAGTTAACGTTCATGTTGTTTTCTCTGTAGTTAACGTTCATGATGTTTTCTCTGTAGTTAACGTTCATGATGTTTTCTCTGTAGTTAACGTTCATGATGTTTTCTCTGTAGTTAACGTTCATGTTGTTTTCTCTGTAGTTAACGTTCATGTTGTTTTCTCTGTAGTTAACGTTCATGATGTTTTCTCTGTAGTTAACGTTCATGATGTTTTCTCTGTAGTTAACGTTCATGATGTTTTCTCTGTAGTTAACGTTCATGATGTTTTCTCTCTCTGCAGACTCCAGCGCTGCAGAGTGAGGACTCTCTTTGTGTCTGATGGAGTCACAGATGGACCTGGACTGTACATATTATTGATTACAGTAGAGTCACAGCTGTGTGTGTGTGTGTGTGTGTGTGTGTGTGTGTGTGTGTGTGTGTGTGTGTGTGCGCGCATTTTTTTTATTAGCCGTTTACAGGAAGTTTGTGTTCAGTTTGCTGTTATTATTGAGCTGGATCATCTTTAATAAAAACTTTATTTAAAACTCTGTCCTCTGCTCTTCTGTCATGAAATAATGATGTATGATGTTTTAGAAACAATCCTTTTTGCATCGTTGTAACTTGATAGTGAAAATATTCAATGGACTACTTGTATAGATCTTCTCTGGTCTTCCAACCACTCATACAATGAGGAGCCATGGCCTTCACTGAGTCATGACTCGGTAAAGGCCATGGCTCACTGATGGCTCACTGAGTCATGACTCGGTAAAGGCCATCCAGTCATGACTCAGTGAGCCATCAGTGAGCCATGGCCTTTACCGAGTCATGACTCAGTGAAGGCCATGGCTCACTGATGGCTCACTGAGTCATGACTAGATGGCCTTTACCGAGTCATGACTCAGTGAAGGCCATGGCTCACTGAGTCATGACTCGGTAGATGGCCTTTACCGAGTCATGACTCAGTGAGCCATCAGTGAGTCATGACTCAGTGAGCCATGGCCTTTACCGAGTCACGACTGAGTGAGCCATGGCCTTTACCGAGTCACGACTGAGTGAGCCATGGCCTTTACCGAGTCACGACTCAGTGAGCCATGGCCTTTACCGAGTCACGACTCAGTGAGCCATGGCCTTTACCGAGTCACGACTCAGTGAGCCATGGCCTTTACCGAGTCACGACTCAGTGAGCCATGGCCTTTACCGAGTCACGACTCAGTGAGCCATGGCCTTTACCGAGTCACGACTCAGTGAGCCATGGCCTTTACCGAGTCATGACTCCTTTTAAGCGAGTTCAAATCTACCCTCCAGCAAGTCCAGCATACAGAAAAACAAACTAGCTTTTAAACAGGGAGTAGCCTCTGATCTGCATATAGCCACCAAAGAGCTGAAAATATAAATTTTACGAGCAAAACATAATTACAAAAAAGAACTAGAGAAGAAGATGGCTGCCAATAACCTCGGCTCAGCCTGGTCCACATGGAGACTACAGCAGGCCTCTGGATCAAAGAGTAGTCATGTCAGTGGATGGCTTCCATCAATTGTTCTATATTCGTTTTGATACCTTTGATTTTAGTCATGAAATTGGACAGCAATTATTCATATAATGAGTCGTAGGCATGGACCACGATCCAGACACACTCCAGGGGGTACGCAACATTTTTTAATAAATATATTTAAAATAAGCAACCATTAAGAAATCCTTTTAAATAGTTATATAATAAATATTCAATAAAACAAGTGTAAATTCATAAACTGAATTGTGTATGTTCTATATTAGATCAGACACTGATAGCACAGCGCCATTCTAAAAGGCTTTGCACTGGTGAGGGGTACTCCTATAATTATATCTCATACACAGTAATCACTGTTTTATTATTGGAATTATGACCTAAAGTTGTTTTTAATAAACTTTCATTAACAGTCATGGATGGACACAAACATATAAAACTAACCCTGTGTATATATATACACATATATATATATATATATATATATATATATATATATACACACACATAGATATATATATAAATGTATACACATATATATATATATATATATATATATATATATATATACATATATATATGTATACACACACATATATATACATATGTGTATATATATACATATATATATATATGTATATATATACATATATATATATGTATATATATATATACATATATATATATGTATATATATACATATATATATATATATATATATATGTATATATATACATATTTTCATGGAAAATTGTGTTTTTTGGCGCTGCTCTGCGCTCACATAGTTTGATATTTTTTAAATCCTTTAATAGCTTTTCCCTGCAAAGGTCTCAACATCATATTGCCCGAATGTGAAATCAATCGCATTTAATCTCTAGGAGGAATTCAACTGAATACAACGTCTGGAAACAAGGAAAATGCAAAAATTGAGCGATTCACTGCAGCGCCCTCTAGTGTTTGAAAATTCTGAAATAATTTGAGTACGTTAAGGGACACGATTTTGACATATGCTTCAACTTTTGTGAGGATAGGCAAAGTGATTTGGAAGTTATGTGTATTGACATATTGAGCCACGCCCCTAAGAGTTTAATTGGTTAATAACTTCTGAACGCAATGAGATATCAACAAAGTGGAATATATCGTTTGATCACATTGAGCCAGTGATGATCCACAGAAGGTTTAGTGAGAAATGGACCCAGCGTTTAGGACCAGTGGGCAAAAATGTGTTTTTTACAAAATTCAAAATGGCGGAAAATCTAATTAGGCGCATTTTATTTTCACGGATGAGTTTTTTGTAGAGCAGTCCCACCCGGACATGTGTGCAAAATTTCAAGTCAATCGGCCAAAGTTGGCTAAAAGGGTGGGCTTTGACAACTAAAGGGGGCGCTAGAGAGACATTTTCTCAGACTTTTGGCCGACACACAAATCAGATTAAAATTTTCACCGAGTCGGATAGGTGTGCAAATTTTGAAGAATGTAGGTTTATCCCAAGCACCTCTTTTCCCTGCGCATTGGTCGCTAATAAGAATAATAATAATAAATCGAATAACAATAGGTCCTCCGCTCTGACTACGTCAGTGCTCGGGCCCTAATAATAAACATTAGAATAACAATAGGTCCTCCGCTCTGACTACGTCAGTGCTCGGGCCCTAATAATAAACATTAGAATAACAATAGGTCCTACGCTCTGACTACGTCAGTGCTCGGGCCCTAATTATTTATTTGCTCAGATGTTGCACATTAAAACCTACATTATGAATCAGATTATGGATGATTAGTCCACTAGATGGCAGCAAAACATCAGACAGTAAAACATCCAAACATCCTCCTCTCGAGAAGTCGTCCTCAGCTTCGTCCTCGCAGGTTAGAGTGGAATGAAGTACAAGTACATTTACCCAGATGTACTCGTACTTCACTTGAGTACCCTTTATTTTCTGCTACTTTATACTTCTACTACACAACATTTCAGAAGGAAATATTGGACTTTTATGACAACTTTAGTTACTTAACACTTAACTAATCATTTTATTGTAGATTATGATAAGACTTTCTATATATTTTATAGTCTTAGAGACTTTATTAATCTGCATGAATTCAGCAGTGTAAAAATATCATCCCAAAGGACTGAATGTACTACTGTAAGAATCCACCCTCCTTGAAACATTAGTGTTATATTGTGTAAAAGGAAAAGAGACGCGTGGAAACGAGTGTGCACTGATAGTGTGGCAAACATGAAGTCGCTGTCTATTACACATGTTGGTATTTTTAAAAGCACTTATTACAACAGAAACAGACAACAACGATATGAAAGAATGGAACGAGTATGGCAAGGTTAAAGTGGTGAACGCATTAATCCTTCCAAAATCATTCTCATAAATATATTTACAGATATTTTATTTCAGACGAGAGGAGAAAACATGCAGGTATTCATTGGACTTCTTTGTCTCGTTGCTTCTGTAGATTTCTCCTAAATTCACCAAATGTTTTCATTAGATAAGCCTCGTTTAATAAAATTCAAACACTTCATCAGGAAAACTTGTTCATGTCAATAACCATATGGGTAAGTTTCATACTGATATCTGGTCATCATTTGAAGGCTGACTATTGACTCTAATGTGACAACACGATGAACGTTGAGGCTGTCTCCGTGCAAAGTGAAAATACATTTCCTTGTAACGCTAAGGCCCTAACCCTGACTACAAGGCTACAGACTGACCTCTCAGCGCCCGAGGCTACAGAATGACCTCTAGGTGGTTAAGGCTACAGACTGCTCTCTAGACGCTAGAGGCTACAGACTGACCTCTCAGCGCCCGAGGCTACAGAATGACCTCTAGGTGCTCGAGGCTCCAGAATGACATCAAGGCTCTCAAGGCTCCAGACTGACCTCTAGGTGGTTAAGGTTACAGACTGACCTCTAGGTGGTTAAGGCTACAGACTGACCTCTAGACGCTCAAGGCTACAGACTGACCTCTAGGTGGTTAAGGTTACAGACTGACCTCTAGGTGGTTAAGGCTACAGACTGACCTCTAGACGCTCAAGGCTACAGACCGACCTCTAGGTGGTTAAGGCTACAGACTGACCTCTAGACGCTCAAGGCTACAGACTGACCTCTAGGTGGTTAAGGTTACAGACTGACCTCTAGGTGGTTAAGGCTACAGACTGACCTCTAGATGCTCAAGGCTACAGACTGACCTCTAGGTGGTTAAGGTTACAGACTGACCTCTAGACGCTCAAGGCTACAGACTGACCTCTAGGTGGTTAAGGTTACAGACTGACCTCTAGACGCTCAAGGCTACAGACTGACCTCTAGGTGGTTAAGGTTACAGACTGACCTCTAGGTGGTTAAGGCTACAGACTGACCTCTAGATGCTCAAGGCTACAGACTGACCTCTAGGTGGTTAAGGTTACAGACTGACCTCTAGACGCTCAAGGCTACAGACTGACCTCTAGGTGGTTAAGGCTACAGACTGACCTCTAGACGCTCAAGGCTACAGACTGACCTCTAGGTGGTTAAGGCTACAGACTGACCTCTAGACGCTAGAGGCTACAGACTAACCTCTAGACTCTAGAGGGTTAGGGTTACCACCTAGAGGTCAGTCTGTAGCCTCTAGCGTCTAGAGTCTAGACGCTAGAGGCTACAGACTGACCTCTAGGTGGTTAAGGCTACAGACTGACCTCTAGACGCTAGAGGCTACAGACTGACCTCTCAGCGCTCGAGGCTCCAGAATGACCTCTAGGTGCTCGAGGCTCCAGAATGACCTCTAGGCGCTCAAGTCTACAGACTGACCTCTAGGCGCTCAAGGCTCCAGATTGACCTCTAGTCGCTCGAGGCTGCAGACTGACCTCTAGGTGCTCAAGGCTACAGACTGACCTCTAGACGCTCAAAGGCTACAGACTGACCTCTAGACGCTCGAGCAGGGGTGCCCACACTTTTTTGGCTCGCAAGCTACTTTTAAAATGACCAAGTCAAAAAGATCTACCTACATTAATATGGTAAATACCAATATATATATATATATATATATATATATATATATATATATATATATATATATATATATATATATACCGAGTATACTTTATATTTACAATATTGGCGTACCTTGCATAACTGCATGAACCCTCATTACATTTTACTCTGATGACTGCACTGAATGGAACCAGCAGCTGCTGCTAGCCAGCCTCAGGCAGACCAAATGGTCATCAGTCATGGTGGAACGGTGTTTGGACTTAATATTTCTTATAATATTATTATACAGTCGGCCTTCTCCAGATGCACACGGAACAGCCGTCTTTCAAGAGCTCTTGCTCGAACAGAACAGGCGATCTTCGTTGCCACATCCATGATCTCTTTCATGTGAGCTGAGTGGCTCTTAGATTTGACAGCAAACACGTGTTGTAGAAAATCCTTATTTTATGTGTAGTTGTAATACTTAACGCTGGATTGTTGACTATTATTCTCATGTTTAATCTAAAAACATATCTTGTGTGGTTGATAATATAAAATCGTATTTATACAACATATCAAAACCAGTAGTAATGTATTTCACAGGCAGACATAAAAAGAACAAAGGCTGCAGCTAGACCCACATTTCTACATAAATATATATTTATAAACACATATGAATAAATACAAACGTGATCTGTAAACTACAAGAAGCCTAAAGTTCGGAACTAACAGGAAATATTTTTTTCTGTGACTTCCTGTTACTGACCACTTTGAAGGCAGCTGAAAACTGTTCGACTTGACGCAGTTTTTTGACTCCGCCCCCTGCTGCTCCCACCTGCTCTCGTCTGGATTCCAGGCGAGGCGCAGCTATTTCGAATGAGCCTCTTAATTTGCTCACCGGGAGCTGCGTTTTGTCAATAAAGTTTTTGAAAGAGTAAAAAAAAGAAAGTCAAATTTTTTTTGTTTATGGCATGCGATCTACCCGCACTACGACCGATCTACTGGTCGATCGCGATCGACGTATTGGAAGGGGTTCAAGTACCTCGGGGACTTGTTCACGAGTGAGGGTAAGATGGAGCGGGAGATCGGCGGATCGGTGCGGCTGCAGCAGTAAAACAGGCGCTGCTCCGTCTTGGTGAAGAGGAGCTGAGCTGAAGAAGAAGCTCTCAATTTACTGGTCGTCTACGTCCAGACCCTCACCTATGGTCACAAACTCTGGGTCGTCACTGAAATAACAAGGTCTCGGAGACAAGCGGCCGAAATGAGTTTCCTCCGTAGGGTGGCCGGGCTCAGCCTTAGAGATAGAGTAAGGAGATGAGTTTCCTCTGTAGGGCTCAGCCTTAGAGATAGGGTAAGGATCTCGGACATCAGGAGGGAGCTTGGAGTTGAGCCGCTGGTCCTTCGTGTGAAAGGAGTCAGCTGAGGTGGTTCAGCATCTAGTCAGGATGCCTCCTGGACGCCTCCATTAGAGGTTTTCCAGACACGTCCAACTGGTAGGAGGCCCCGGGGAAGACCGAGGACACGCTGGAGGGATTATATCTCTCAGCTGACTGGGAACGCCACCGAGACCAGACCCGGATAAGTGGAAGAAAATGAATGGCTGGATGGAACATTTCAGATGAAGGCAGGACATATACGTGGCAGATTATTTAGTTTTAGACTTTTGCTCTTCAGACGAGAAAAATTGAAAAACCTTCAAGAGAAAAAACTAATTAGTTTTTTTTTAAAGACATATTTAAAATTCATATCCAAACAGTTGTAGAGAAAAAAGGAAAGAAAGTTTGCAGGTGAGAGGATGTTTGATGTGAAGACGTTACAAACAGAATACAATGTGCGGAGCTTCAACAGCTGTGACGAGATATGATTATGATAATGAGCTCATTCAATATGAAGACTCAGTCCTCAGAGGCCTCACCTAATTAAGCCTTCTCTTGACTCCACTAATTATTTGTTTGTGGATTCAATTTGGAGATTTATAAAGCTTGCGCGTGTGTGTGTGTGTGTGTGTGTGTGTGTGTGTGTGTGTGTGAGGACGGGGAGCTTCTCAACGTGCTGCACACCTGCTGCGTGGCGGTCGGCTCATTCATAAGATACTGGTAACATCCAGTGATTGTGAAGCACGGATGATGCCGACCAGTGTTGGTGCCAAACAGATGTGCATCCAAAACCTGGTCTGACATGGACCAGGACTCGCTACTACAACTCCACCTTCACGTTAAACTCAATATATGAGACTGCTGAAGTTTAAACACAGTCCTGCATCAGTTTATCGTCAATAATCCATTGAGGCTCCCGTCATCACCCTGACACCCTGGCTGTATTTCTTTCAGTTTTGAGTTGTGGTCGCCTAACAAACCGCAGCAAATTACATATTAACTTTCTTCTCCGGTCGGCTTGGCTTTCGTCTCCATGATAGCAGTGACTCCACTGCGCGCTCACTTGTCTGGGATAACTGGTGCTGCACGTCTTTCTTCATACATGACACGAGCGCCCTCCTCTTCAAGTATTTTATGAATGTAATGCGAGGCATCCATCACAGCGAGGCAGCGAGGCCTGTGTTAATCCTCTCTGCTTACTCTGAGTTTGGAGTCAAATGGCCCTAAAGACTAATGAAAGAGCAGCGTGAGCTGTAGTCCTGCAGTCGGAGGAATTAATCTCTTCTGTCACTGCTCAGTCAGTGTGGAGCCACAGTTTCATCTTAGAAGCCATTTTCATGAAAAGCTACCAGGCTAATTTAAACAAGGATAAATGGTATAATGTTCCCTTAATCGGTAGTGGAAGACGCCCACAACCCTCAGTAAGAATATCATGTCACGTACATTATTACATTCAAATGATTAACAAGTAAGGAGTACAATAGTATAAGCAGTAAAAGTAGCCAACAAACTACAGATCCATTAGTTCTAACAGGCCTCACCTTATACTGGAATATATGGGTAATACTGTCCTCCAAACACAAGCATGCTGAGAATTTACATGATCGGGAATAATCCCCCCGCTACATAAGGCAGTCCATACAGCTGTCTGCCATTCATTCGGCCCATAACAACAGGCGGTGTGGAGGTGGGTCTGCTGACCTGTTGCCCTAACCCTAGTGCCATTAGTTCTAACAGGCTTCACCTTATACTGGAATCTAAAACATGCGGCTTCATGAAATAATTTGTGAAAGGCTTTTGACATAATCACAGACTACTTTTGCTTTAAATTGTTGTTTATCGTGTGTTGATAATGTGCCTCAGTAGACAACTGAAAAGCACAATGTTATGAAGATCATACCATTCTTTATGCTCAGGTGACATATATGTCCTATAAAAGCCTTAGATGGGTTCTCAATGAGTCTAAGACCAAGTGTATGTTCTTTACGAGGCTCAGTAAATATGGACATAAGGCCGACAGCATTCGTTCTCTGAACTGAGTGTCTCACACATTACTAACATCTGGGCATTCGACGACTTGAGAAGTTCTCATTTAAAACACACGCCTGATCTCACGAGTCAGATAATAAATAAAATAAAATAAAAATATGGTAAACAATAAACAGGACATTGAAACTAGTGGATTATCAAAGTGGCAAGTGTATTTTAGGATGTGCAAGAGTGTGTAACAGTGACACATCTTCCTGGGGATGTGAGAGTTTGAGTCAGTGGGGGTCCTGGTCTTTGTTGATGGACCCAACTGCAGCTAGAAATAAACTGTTCTTGTAGCGTGAGGTCTTTGTCCTGATGGAGCGTGAGGTCTTGGTCCTGAAGGACAGTGAGGTCTTGGTCCTGACGGAGAGTGAGGTCTTGGTCCTGAAGGACAGTGAGGTCTTAGTCCTGATGGACCGTGAGGTCTTGGTCCTGATGGACCAGGAGGTCTCGGTCCTGAAGGACCGCAGCCTCCTGCAGAGGGAAGGGACTGGAACACTTTGTGTCCAGGGTGAGAGCGGTCGGCTACAATCCTTCTTACCCACTTCAGGGTCCTGGAGTCCCGCTTCAGGGTCCTGGAGGTCAACAAGTCCTGGAGGCAGATTGCAGCCAATCACCTCTCAGCAGAGCAGATGATGCGCTGCAGTCTGAAAGAAGGTGGAATCTGTACTGGGAGCACTGTGCAGGATTGGATCGCGCTTCTCTTTAGAAAACAGAATGGCTATTGGTCAATCAACCATGATAAAGTCAGTATATAAAATCTGCCCACTGGTAACCCACATGTGGGATGGTTTTCTCTCATTGATGGAAAGACAATGCCTGTCATCACAATCATTGTTATCCCTTGACACTCCTCAGATCAATACTCAGCTTGTGTTGCTAGACGATATGGTTATAGTACAGTGTTCTTGATTCGGTTACTCGACACACATGGTTGTTATTTATTGTTTTCATTTCAAGTTTCCAGTCGTATATCCTTCCTCCTTGAATATGGAATATCCTTCAAGCCCGTATGAATGTGGTAAACTCAGGGAGCATCAACACTGTCAGTGATGGATGTTTATAACCAACAGTTTATGTCATCATTGAAGTGTTTCAATCGTCGTCTTGATAATGTAAAGTTATGATCATATAGAGTTAATTTCACACTCAACAAATATTCAAATCAATTCTGTTCTATCCTTACACCTGAGAGCCAGAACACAAACAGTGGACCTCTTGTTTATCTGCTCAAGCTGCTCTTTATGTAGATGCATCTCAGGTAAATCTAGTGGACAGTCAGGTGTGATGATGGTCACGCCCGTTGTGCTGAGCGAGTGCTCTCATTGAACTGTGGTCTGCAGCAGACATGTCATCAGACTCGCCCTATCTGTCTTTATCTGAAGCAGTGCTCCAGAGACGGTTAGAGACTCGTACACATGGGAGCACAGGAAGCGTCTGATTGGTTAGAGAGGCAGCAGAGGCGGCAGAGGCGGCAGCGCTACCTGCAGACAAACTCACCAACATACATGGTTTTGTCAGACACTTTGGAGTCCATTCCCCCTTATTTCTTGCTGTAATCTCTGCTGTGTAGAAATGTTATGAGATATGTGGATGGGATTTTGAACCTTGACGTTCTGGTTCCCCCTCTGCTCTCTGAGGAGAAGAGTTTCAAATGATTTACGTTCCTCAGTCAGCTGATAGCTTTACCTGACTTTGACGTACACAGTAAAATTGACAGTGCTAATGCAACACTTAAAGAGTCAAATTTAACACTAATGCTATGTTCACACCAACCGCGGCGCGAATTATTCGCGCGAGTAGATTACATGCAAAGTCAATGCACAGACGCGATAGGTTACGAAGATGTGAAATTTTCGCCAGGCTGTGATGTGACTTAGTCTCGGTATTATCCTGATTTGACTGCTGTAAGCTAACTGCGGCATTAATTGAGAAGTAAGATTAGTTACTGGCAAGGGTCAGTTGCCTAGGCGTGTGACGTGGTCGGTCAATCGGATGAGCCATGGCGTGCTGGAGGTTGCTGGGGTGGGGCCGTTGGGGTGGGGTGGGTGGCGCTGGTGGGGGGCTGGTCTTGGCGATTTGGGGGAGGTCCCCAGGGAGCATCTGGGAGTTCGGACAATTTGCCGTGGATGGGGATCGAGCCGGCTACCTTGTGGCTGAGGGACGACTGCTCATCCCCGTGCGCTACAGCCACCCCCAAGCTGATTGGCTGAGACGTGAGGCGGAAGCACGAGAATGAAATAGATGCTGGGTGAAGTGGTGACTGTGAGTGTGTAGGTAGTGAAGTTGGAAAAAAGAAGTTGCGAGGTGAGATGTCTCTGGTACAGAGACAGCTTGAAGAGGGTGCGATACAACCTGGCCCTCTGAGGGGACTGATGTGGATGGCTGAGTTTCTCCAGCCGTGAGATGCACCGTGATGTCATCGGAAGCCTGCGACTGACGCGGCACGGGAAACCCGGAAGTGCTCTGGGGGCTCGGAGATTGAGGATGTTTGTGTCGAGTCCGTGAGCTGTTTTAAAAGTTTTTGCGGCGTGGGGACACCGGAGTCGGGATCTCCGGCGGCTGGAAGAGCGCGTGGGGGCACTAGAGTCTGAATCTGCTCCGCCCCGGGCTGTTGCAAGGCGAGGGCCGACGACTCCGGAGTTGTCGGAGGATGAGTGCCGAGAGCCGCAGGGACCAGTATATCCATGTCTTAATAACACTTTATTAAAAATAAAAACATTTTAGTTTAGTTTGCATACAATGTTCACTTATGTTTCTGAGATGCCAGTGTAACTGCCGTCCGTCAGACCTTTGGTCGTTGTAGTCCAGACAATAGTCTCCACCAGGTTTCTTAGCCAACACAGATCTGCTGTGAAACGACAGAGATGAGGACAAGACAATGAAATTAAATATGAAATGATCTTGAAGAAATGACTGCAAATACAAAGATTTACATTGTTTTTTAAATGAGGCAATCCCCAAAGGAAGCTCACAGCAAACATTTTACACATCAACTTACCTGTTTGGCATCTTGATGCTCCTCTGCCTTCTTCTGGAAGGGCTGACGTATCCTCAGCAGCCTGAGAGGTGCAGCACTGCAGCTATAAACACACATTAAAGAGGACTGACTGTCAGTAGACAGCAATATAATGCTCACATTACTTTAAAAAATGAAAATTCAGTTGAACTGGACAAAAAAGAAACGATTGTATGCAGTAACTGATTCATATGAAACTAATTAGCTTTAAAGTTGATCCCATGCAGTCAAAGGAGCATTTACAGTGTTTGCTATGTGTGTTGGAACCAATGTATTGGTTCATGTTATAAGTTCTATAGCAACACCTAGTGGCGATCGTGTATAGCTGCACTGAAGAGGAAGTGAGCTAATCATAAGTAACAGGAAGTGATTTGCAGGAAGTTCCGTTTGCCCATGAGGTCACAGAGAGAGAATCTCGGTTTACAATCCTTGCAATCCTTGGTTTAAAGTCCACAAAATCGGCTTCATCTGTAAGTCATCTATTGTTTACAGTTATATTACCATGTTTAGCTGAATATTTCTTTGGTTGAATACAGTATTGTTTGATGTTTATTTACTGTCAACTACATATGGATGTGTTGTTGTGTAGTACTTACAAAGGCATGTGTTTGTGCTCTTTTTCAGTTTTACAAAATTATTACATATTTTCCTACATTAAATTCTGCCAACTACAACAACCTGTCTGTTCCTTGGAGAATACGGTGATAATATAAATCCTTATATTCTGTAGATATTCTTCATTGTATTACTCTTCATGTCTATTAAAGTTCAGGTTAGCGAGGTCAGTATAACACAGCTAAGCAGCTGTTGTGTCTATGAAATGTCCAGTTCCCAAGGGAAGTCAGTCACACGCCTGCGCACTTCAACACCCACAACTGTTTATCAGTATATTGACATTCTGGAAGCAGACTGGTCGTTGCACGTTCCAGTCTTGTGAGAAAAGATGAGAACACGGGATTCTCCTCCTCTTGACAGGACAGAGCGAATCAGATGTTAGGACGAGGCGAGACGAACCTGTGACGATAAACTGTGTATGAAAGGCCCCACTTCCGTGGTGGGGCAGTTGTTCTTTGACCAACCTGCGTGTTGCTGTTCCACTCACTGCTTTTGCAATTGCAGCGCTTACTACTTTGCGTGTGATCATTTAGTAAATAAATTTAGAGAACGAGAGAAGTTGTTGAACTGAGTTCTTCCAGGCATCCAATAATTGACACACGCTAACAACGGTGCTGGAGAATATATATGTCAAGCTGGCTGGAAAGCTGAAGAATACGTTTCTCACAACAATCTTTAGCGAAGACTATGTTACTGTCCTCTATGTATTGTAACGGACTGAGGGAAATGTTATGTTATAAATGTTATGTTCAGGATGTCAGTGAACGTCTCATGAGCTGTGTAGCTGTGAAGCGTGCCTGTGATTGGAGAGCGAGTGATGTTGTTGTGTTGTGTTACGAGCCGTTCGGAGCAGAGTCTATGACCCGGAGCAGACGTGAAGCTGGTTGAGAGGCTTTCACGGGGTTTTGCGGTTGTTGTGGCGTAGGCTACGGCCCACAGTAGCCTGTTCTATGTTCCATGAATAAAAACCCTATAAGCAATCTACGTCTCGTAGCTTTCCTGACCCAGGGTCACTACAGTATATTAAAACAATACAACACTGTCAATCCTCCACATTGAGCTCTCTTGCCCACATTGTCCAGTTTGATGTTAGCTAGTTAGCCTTATTTTAGCTTAACATGTGCAGCACATTTAAGCTAACCTTCAACTCGGTCGCGTTAGCCCTCTGCTATTCAGTATTTCAAGACAAAAAAAACAACTGCAGTATATGTTTAACAACAATATGAAGGTATTCTTATTATTCACTTCTGCTTAAATGCCAACATTTGGTTTCATAAGTGCTTTAGAGAAACTTACCACAGTCTTTGGAGAAGTGCAAGATGGCGCAATGAGAAAACTCCTGATCCGTTTGAGAGGAGAGGAGGTGGGCGTAGCCTCACAGAGTACAGAGTAGTTTTCCAGTGTACAAATACATCAACACTGGGGTTTGTTTTACTCTTGCTGTTGTTGTATTAACTATGAAATAGTCGAGGTACTTTGACACAACATGTTTACACTGAAAAGTTTAACTCTGATTATTTACACCAACTCTGGGCAATAAATTATAACTCTGGAAGAGTTCATATACTTTGACAATGGATATTTAACACTGGGGAATTTACTGTGTACTGTTTCAGGGCTGCTGCTAGAACACATCTGTGGGTTTATCTCGTTATGTAGCGGTGAAACCGAAGAGTAACAAGATAAACATGTTGAGGTATGTGAGTGCTGTGTGTAAGATGGACGGCTCTAAACGTTGTGTTCACTGACAGGAGCCGACACAATAATCTACTCATTTGTCGGCTTAACTGGAACGCCAATACTGTATCGAGTGAAATGTCAGCCACACCGAGGCCGTCACACACACACTTCAGTGTGACTGATCCTTCTCAACATGGAAAAACATCAAATAAGCAACAATTAAAGTAGGTTAAGCAAAAAAACAATGACGTTTATTTCCTCACCTTTTTAGAGGTTTTACTATTCTTTGTCATTTCACCACTACCCACATCGGGGTAAGATGGACATTCCCATGCTTGCTTATGTCTCATAGGTTGTTTTAATTATATATCACTTATCTAGGTCCTCAAAGGGACTTGACATTTAATACAGACAGAAGCACAGATAAGAGATAGCTGAATATCTGAAGAGGTGGTTTACAAGTTTTGGTCATGAGGAGGCAACGGTGAAAACCCTGCTGTGGTTCTTGGTCCTGGAGACCTGCACGAGATCGGCATCAGGTATTTTACATAAACAGATTCTGCATTTATGTGCTGTATTCTTTATTTATTCTTGACCGGCCCGGCCAGAGCCCTGACCTAAACCCAATGGAGCATCTCTGGAGAGACCTGAAAATGGCTGTTCACCAACGTTCACCATCCAACCTGACGGAGCTGGAGAGGATCTGAAGGAAGAATGGAGAGGATCCCCAAATCCATGTGTGAACACTTTGTTGCATCATTCCCAAGAAGACTCATGCTGTACTAGCTCAAAAGGGTTCTACTCAATACTGAGCAAAGGGTTTGAATAGTTATGACCATGTGATGTTTCACTTTTTCTTTTTTAATACATTTGCAAAAATGTCTACATTTCAGTTTTTTTCTGTCAAGATGGGGTGCTGAGTGTACATTAATGAGAAATAAAATTAACTTTTTTGATTTTAGCAAATGGCTGCAATGAAACAAAGAGTGAAAAGTGTAAAGGGGTCTGAATACTTATATATATATATATATATATATATATATATATATATATATATATATATATATATATATATATATGCTGTCATATTAGCGCGTTATTAGCGCGTTATTAACGGCGTTAACAGAAACCAATTTTAACGCATTTAAATTTTTCAATTTTTTTCTCGCGAGCACCACGCCGGATGTAGCTCAACCGGAAGCAAAACAATAGGCACGCCGTCTGGGCTTGGAAGCTAGGCTAACGTTACGGTTTCAATGAATGAACGGTGAGCGCGATACGGCAAAATGAATGATAAGACGCTAATGAATGGAAAGTTTACTTTCAACAAGTTGTCAGATGTTCCCTTGACAAGACCAAAGTGGTATGTGCCATTAGTCATTGTGAACTGAGCTATCATCGTAGCCTCTCCAGTCTGAAACACCACTTGATGGCCAACACACAGCTGATGCTAACTCTGCGCCCCCTCGTCATAGCAGACAAGAATGATGACTTCAGAAACACATGGACACCACAACAAGAACATACTTATTGCAGCCATAGCTAAATGGTGGCTACTGCGTGTAGCCTGTTAGCGTTGTGGAGGACGAGGGTCTAGCTGATAGAATACGCATCGCATCCAACGACAGGACCTACGAGTTACCTTCAGGAGCCTGATGCTATGTTCACAGCTCTCTCTCTCTCTCTCTCTCTCTCTCTCTCTCTTAAGCCCTTGTTTACCTGAAATGTGCACTTTATAATTTTATTTTGTACCGCCCTGTTTGGCAGTTGTTTTTCAATAAAATAAAACATTTGCATGAAGCAAGCCAATCCACTTTTTCATGTTGATAAGAGCATTAAAATGAGGAAAAAAAAATTGCGATTAATTGCGAGTTAACTATGACATAAATGCGATTAATCGCGATTAAATATTTTAATCGTTTGACAGCACTAATATATATATATATATACTGTTTATATATATATATATAAATATATATATATATATATATATATATACAGTATAACAATTTACGATGTGATATACTATATATATATATATATATATATATATATATATATATATTTAAATAATACATTTGACAAAATTACATTCATACACATCGTGAATTGTTATGCTCATAATTACTGACAGACCACAAAGACATCATAGAGTAACTCAATGGAAACAGCAACGTTATCTGCTCTCCTTGTTGGTCACAATGTTGCATCAGGAAAAGAGTCTGCAGCACTGATGACAGGATGCACCGAGCGGTGGGGAGTGACCGTGTCGTTGTAGCTAAACGAGCTAACACATAATATGGTAACGCTATGTCAGATCGGTGATCAGCTGTTTTTAGGCTGCATCAGACTGGTATTGGGATCTGATCAATTCCGCCTTGGAGCTCCTACTTCCTGCCCACTTTGGATCCAACAGCTTCGGTGGAGAAAAATGTTTGTGCAACATTTATTCCTGTTTGCAATCTTCTCCATTGTGAACCCTTTTAGAGCAACCGATGTAAAGTGGAGACGCCTTAAAGGCAGTAGTGTTAGTTGACTGAGCGAATAAAAGGAGCTCTAATCAGATGAATGGACCCGAGTCGTCCAAAGGAAAAAGAAACGGTTCAGTGAACGCCACTTGTCTCACAGCTTCTTCCTCCTTTGAAATAAGTTTGGGAGCATCTTGTCTTCAGGGCTTTGTAGCAGCAGGATAATGGAGAACTTCCTCCCCATCGTATTGAGCAGCCAAGGGGTCCATTTGACTCCATCGCTGTGTT
>JBAMJR010000283.1:165000-167500 GCA_038501785.1 Myoxocephalus aenaeus | reverse complement strand
GACTGCCCTCCCTCGCCGCCGCACTCTGGTTTGATGGATGTGGCGCTGCGAGGGAGGCCGAGGCGATGTGACAAAACAACAACGGCAGGAAACCAAAAGCTTGTGGAGGGATAATTGTAGAATTGGGAGAATTGTACAAGGAGCGCCTTGTGTATCAGAAACATTAGGAATGTAATGTGTTATTACTCTGTGAGCCGCCAGCCTTCTTCCTCCAGACTCGGCTGATAATAGAGCTGGGCTTTACAGGACTCGTCTGCAAGCGAACACACCGCCGCGATAAGGGCCCTCGACCGTGCCGGCTGCTTTGACATCATCTGGAGAGCAAAGCAATCAGCCGACCCGGTATTATGGAGCATTTAAGTGTGAGCCGAGCTCCGGCACAGCAAATCTCGACCTGAAAGAAGGTCTCTCTTCCATCTCTCTTCCAGACAACTCGGTCTCTCCCGGGAGAGATCTCCTGCAGGTTATCTGTAGGTTTAGTTCACCGACTCACCCATCTGCTTCCCCAGAACGCAGCCGGGGGCGAGCAGCAGAAGACGTGTTGATATGTGAGCCGACACAAACACAAAGCTTCTGGTTCTCAGAGTAAATACTCCTGAGATCAGCTGCAGAGCCGCACAGGTACATGTAAAGGTGAGTAAACTGTGAGCAGGATCAGGAACCAGAAACAGGAACCAGAAACACTTCATAACCTATCAGCAGACAGACTCTTGTGAAGGAGTCCAATACCAGTCAGGACCAGACGGGAACAGAGGTCCTTTTAGTTTCAGAAGATGAAACAAAGTTTATTTTAAAAGTAGAGGAGAACACAGTCATTACAACAACATGTAGAACACAACAACACTTTTTAAAATGACGCTTTCAGGAGGTGAGACCAGGAGGTGAGGTCAGGGGATCAGGGTTAGGGTCTGGGTTAGGGGACTGGGTTAGTGGGTCAGGGTTAGTGGGTCTGGGTTAGGGTCTGGGTTAGGGGGTTCTGGGTTGGAGTCTGGGTCAGTGGGTTAGGGGTCAGGATTAGGGTCTGGGTTAGGGTGTCAGGGTTAGGGGGTTAGGGTTAGTGGGTCTGGGTTAGAGGGTCAGGGTTTGGTGGTCAGGGTTAGTGGGTCAGGGTTTGGGGGTCTCGGTTAGAGGGTCAGGGGTCAGGGTTAGTGGGTCAGGGTTTGGGGGTCTCGGTCAGGGTCAGGGTTTGGGGTCAGGGTTAGAGGGTTAGAGGGTTAGGGGTCTGGGTTCAGGGTCTGGGTTAGGGTGTCAGGGTTAGGGGTCTGGGTTAGGGTGTCAGGGCTACCGGGTCTGGGTTAGGGTGTCAGGGTTAGGGTTAGGGTCTGGGTTAGGGTGTCAGGGCTAGCGGGTCTGGGTTAGGGTGTCAGGTTTAGGGTCTGGGTTAGGGTGTCAGGGCTAGCGGGTCAGGTGACAGTCCTGGGTCATCTTCATCTTCACACCTGTAGTTTGTTTGATTTGATCCGGACCAGGAAAGATGAGTCATGCATTGTTGCTCTTTAGTTCTTTAGAAGCTCATGCATGGAGGAGGGAGAAGGTCTGAGGAGAACCTTAAGGGGTTAAAGTGGTTCTGTACATTACAGGCGTGGCCGGACCTCTTCTCATGAGGAGTTCTGCTCAGGTTCATGTTTTGCCACCAGGTTGTAGAGTCTTCTTCATCTTTCCAGATCAAACTCATCCAAAAGATATAAAACACTGGTTTAACCCGAAGACTTTTCATTTCCTTGTTCACCTGACGGCTCATCTAAACATGCATACGATACATTTTCTTTGGTCAACCTCGTGAGGAGAAGAGTAACTGAAAGCATGCTCTTGTTTCACCGTTGCATTGTGGGCCGTGTGTGTGGACCAAGACGGTGGACGTTTCCTCCGTCCTCCTTCTGGGAACCCAAGGAGCAGCTGAAGTGATTTCTGTCTGAGCGTCCCCATAAGTGCAGCAAACATCTTGTTAAAACACGATACTCTGATGTTTCCTCTTTCTTTCTTTTTAAAAAGCTCAGCTATCACCGCCCGCCATCCGAGGAGATGGGCTAATTAAATTGGTACTTTTTATACGTCTTACTCAATAAATCTGAATAAATTAACAAGGCATTACTAAGGCTGCTACATTAAATTTGCATAGTGCATTTAATGAATATGCAACCGCGAGTGGAAAGGTCTGCCACTGTGAACCCCGGAGAATTAGCATAACTACTTCCAGCATGTTTCTTAAATAATGCTCTCATTTGCACATCACTGAGTTGGCTAATTCTGGCTTCGGCGAGGGCGGCCTCGTAATTAAAGAATCCCACTTTAATTTTTAATGAAGTTTATGTTACATCAATCCTGACAGTAATGAGGGGACTGTGGAAACAAAAAGGCTGCTAATAATTATATTCACCAACCAGTTTGAGGGATAATAACTCCTGAGGAGGAATTACATGACTAATTATTAATTAAATATTCATAGTATCGTGCAGCAGAGGCGGCGTGATGGCGGCGCCCAGATGCTAAAGACTTTTAT
>JBAMJR010000283.1:0-157500 GCA_038501785.1 Myoxocephalus aenaeus | reverse complement strand
CCTTAAACACAGGTTCATGTCTTCATGTTCACTTCCTGTATGAGCTCATCATGGGGTGTGGTTACCTAACCCTTAAACACAGGTTCATGTCTTCATGTTCACTTCCTGTATGAAATGTATTTGCTGGTTCGCTCAGCAATAACATCTTGAGTCATATAAAAGAACATTCAGATAAAAAGACAATTAAAGTCCAGCACTATGACAAAGAGGATGTCTGTGTGTGTGTGTGTGTGTGTGTGTGTGTCTGTCTGTGTGTGTGTGTGTGTGTGTGTGTCTGTGTGTGAGTAAATGTAGTATTTAAACTAACAATGAGAATACAAAGCATACAGTAAACCTTAAATGACTCAAATGAATGAGACAATAGTTTGATTAAAAGAATAAACATTTATATAGATGCCTGTATGTATGCCTGCTTATATTTTGAGTCTTTCTTTTAAAAGCATATTCATTATTTCAAACTCAGCGTAAATGAAGACATGAACACATGAATATAACACATTTACATGACTTTTACTAAACTTTTGGGGTTTTATTTTCTTCAAGGACTTTTCCAGGCCTGGAAATAATCATTTTAAACTCCATGACTGTTCCAGGTTTTCCATGACGTAAGAACCCTGTTATTGTTATTTCACTTCTTGCTTCATCATCTCATTTAAGAAAGAAAAGTAAATATGTATTTTGTTTGTTTCATTATTAATTATTAATATTATTATATCAGTAAAAGTCTACATTACAATAATCATCATCATCATCATCATCATCATCATCATCATCATCATCATCATAAAATAAAATGCTTCATTCAACTTTAAGACAAAAACAGTAATAACTTCATAATGAATATAAAAGCAACACAAAAGGCTTTCTGAATTATTCAAAATGAAATCATTTCCATGGTAACGAGAGGAAGAAGATTTATTTCGGGAGTTTCTAATAAATCCGCATCCTGATGAGCTCATCGTCTCACGGGTCAAAGGTCAGTGTGTGAGAGGCTGTTAGCCCCGCCCCCTCAGCCCCGCCCCGTTAAATCCGCCTCTGAAACTCAAACATCATAATTTAATCTCATAGAAATAAAAACATATCAGCTGCTTTCACCTGTCATAATAATGTATGCATGCTCCCATTTATTGTTAAATGTTAAATGTCTATGGTTAAATGTTACATTTTAATTGTTTAATGTTAAATGTTACATTTTAATTGTTAAATGTTAAATATTAAATGTTAATTGTTAAATGTTTATTGTTTAATGTTAAATGTTTAATGTTAAATGTTGAATGTTAATTGTTAATTGTTAAATGTTTATTGTTAATTGTTAAATGTTAAATGTTAATTGTTAATTGTTAAATGTTAATTGTTAAATGTTAAATGTTTAATGTTAAATGTTGAATGTTAATTGTTAAATGTTAATTGTTAAATGTTTATTGTTAAATGTTAAATGTTAAATGTTTATTGTTAATTGTTAAATGTTAAATGTGTATTTAAAATGTTTATTGTTAAATGTTAAATGTTTATTGTTAAATGTTTATTGTTAAATGTTAAATGTTTATTGTTAATTGTTAAATGTTAAATGTGTATTTAAAATGTTTATTGTTAAATGTTAAATGTTTATTGTTAAATGTTACATGTTTATTGTTTATTGTTAAATGGTTATTGTTAAATGTTTATTATTTATTGTTAAATGTTTAATGTTAAATGTTTATTGTTAATTGTTACATGTTAAATGTGTATTGTTAAATGTTAAATGGTTATTGTTAAATGGTTATTGTTAAATGTTATGTTATCACATATGTTATTATGTTATATGTTATGTTATCACCTTCCTTGTATGTGAAAATATATGGCAATAAATAGTTCTGATTCTGATAAATATCAGCTGCATAATAATGTATTAATATGTTTATTGATTATTGATTGTCTTGTTAATGAACCAATCAGCCCAACATGACTTATTAGATATTATCATCTAATAAATGAAGACACTTATTTATTAGTTTGTGATAATTAGTATTAAGTGCTCGTAAAGATGACAATACATCTCCAAATAATATTGTTTATGTTTTGATTCATAATAAAAACAACAATAATAGCTATTGTAATTCATATCATTATTATAGCGGTTTTGGTATGTTGTTATTATTATTATTATTATTTCTGTAGCAATAGTCACATTAGAATCATAACTCATAACAACCATCCTGCGCGTGTGTCTCACTTGTGCTTATGGAAACGGTCAAAAATTATATTATGACAATAATAACATGAAAATAAAATGCAGACTTTATTTTACAGATATGATTTGTAATAATTTAAACTCTTTAATGATAATAAATGATTAAAATAAACCCGAAACCAGGAATAAAATCTGCTTAATAAAAGCTTCTTTTTCTTTTATCAGAGACATAAAATTAAAATCATCTGTCCCAAATGTTCTGGGACAATATTATTAGTATTATTATTAAACAACAAATTTATAAATTTCTCATTTCAGGTAAAAAAATATATAAAACACACACACGCACACGCACGCACACACACACACACACACACACACACACACACACACACACACACACACACACACACACACACACACACACACACACCTCCACAGCGGCGCTCCGGCGCATCGTCCCCGGGCAGCAGCGTCTTTTTCGTTCTCTCTGTGGAAATGACTCGTGTTGAAGTCTCGGCGCGTGCACGTAGAGAGGTGCACGTGTCGTTCCTCCCCCCCCCCCCCCCCCGATCACGTGACGGGAGCAGCGGCCCCTTAATGAAGCGCCCCTCCGGTCCTCCTGCTCAAGTCAGCGCGTCCAGCCGGCAGAGACACACCGAGAGGCCGCGAGGAGGAGGCAGCAGCTCGGCAGCAGGCAGGAGGAATAGGGACCGGGACCGGACCGGACCGGGACCGGGACGACGAGGACCAGCACCGCTTCTTAAACTTCTCCTCAATTTGAGGCGGCGCGGCGGCCATGCGCGCCAGATAAAGCCGCGCGCGCTCTGAGGAGTTGGAGACTTTGGAGCAAGTCTTCTGCGCGCGCTCTGAGGAGTTGGAGACTTTGGAGCAAGTCTCCCGCGCGCGATGCCTCGCCCGGGCCGCAGCACGTACAGCGACCAGAAGCCCCCGTACTCCTACATCTCCCTGACGGCCATGGCCATCCAGAGCTGCCCGGACAAGATGCTGCCGCTCAGCGACATCTACCGCTTCATCATGGACCGCTTCCCGTACTACCGGGACCACACGCAGCGCTGGCAGAACTCTCTGCGGCACAACCTGTCCTTCAACGACTGCTTCATCAAGATCCCGCGCAGGCCGGACCAGCCCGGCAAGGGCAGCTTCTGGGCTCTGCACCCGAGCTGCGGCGACATGTTCGAGAACGGGAGTTTCCTGCGGCGCCGGAAGCGCTTCAAAGTGGGCGGCGTGCTGGTCCCGGACCCGCTGGCCCCCAGCGCGCACTACCTGCAGCAGCAGGCCAAGCTGCGGCTCGGCGCGCTGCACGCCGCCGCGCACCTCCCGCACGCGCCGGCCGGGTACCACGTGAGCGCCGCGGCGCCGCCGTCCAGCTTCAAGCACCCGTTCGCCATCGAGAACATCATGGCCAGAGACTACAAGGTCCCCGGCGCGCTGGCGGCCTTCTGCCCGGCCGGCTTCCCGCTGCACGGCCAGCTGAGCCCGGCCTGGCCGCACGGGTACGGGTCCGGGGGGATGGACGGCGACTACTACGGCATGCCGCTCAAGTCGCTCTGCCGCGGCGGACACACGCTGCCCGCCGTCCCGGTGCCCATCAAGCACATCCCGGCTTTCCTGGCCAACTCTCCCCGGTCTCTGAGCCCCGCGTCCCCGCAGAGCAGCCCGGCGGCGCCCGGAGAGGCGCTGTGCTCCTCAGGCGGCGCGGCGCGTCAGGCCGCCCTGGAGGCGCACTGACGGCCGGGACAGACTTCTTTAAATACACCACGTGATCATCAGGGCAGGTTGACCTCTGACCTCCAGACCCATAACGACGATATTTATATTTGATTGAGGAGCTGTCACACAGTGAGCGGCTCCACAGCCTCACACTGCGGGCTCACGGTGGACCGACCCCGGGCTCCTGCTCGAGACAACGGACCCAAAGTGCAGACCTCAGAGGACTTTGACGTTGGGTTCACTGCTTGTTCCCTTCCACAAGTATTGGGCTCATGAAGCTAAACTCAAAAAGAGAATCGTGATGAGATGCCACCAGGTGAAGAAGAGCGTTCCTTTTCTACAGAAGTGGTTTTGATATTTAAGGAGAATCATATGAACAATCAGGAGAAGATGAAATTATTTATTACGTCATTTCAAACAAGCACTTTGTAAAGAAAAGATGTTTTTAATGTTCGCTTTGTGCTGCTGCATGTCCTCTGTGTGAGAGTTAGGGCGCGTTCACTTTTAAAAGCGCAGTCTCCTCTAAAACGCCTCGGCAAAAACTCGCCGGGCAAAACAGTCCGGTGCGCCTGTGGAGCGCCTGCGTGCGCAACCGGACGATACACACTGACATTGATGAGCTGTGCGACTCCGCGCAAGGCGCTTACAAGTTGAGAATATTTCAACTTTTAGGCGCGCCGAAAAAACGCTAGAAAAACGCGACGCGCAGCTTTTAAAAGGCGCGCCTGAAAGACGCGCCGTACCATAGGAAAGCAATGGTTTTGATAGCGACGCGTTTTGGAGAGTCGCGTCTGGTGTGAACGGACCCTTAGGGTTAGGGTTTAAGGCACACACACACACACACACACACACTCACACACACACACACACACACACTCACACACTCACACACACACACACACACTCACACACACACTCACACACACACTCACTCACACACACTCACACTCACTCACTCACACACACACACACACACACACACACACACACACACACACACACACACACACACACACACACACACACACACACACATTCTGGTCCACGTTGGCTTCATATATCTTGAACTCCTGGTTCATGTTTTTCTAATTTACTGAGAAAAGAAAAGACAGATTATATAATAATATAATAAAGAACTCAAACAAAAGCAGGACTTGTTTATTGATGATTATGTTTATTAATGTGCTCTCTTTGTAAAGATCATGTTGTTCAATATGTATTTATTATGATATTCACTCTTCATTCAGCAGAATGTGACATGTTGTGTATTTAATGAAGTATTGTCAATACATTTACTCAAATACTGTGTTTAAGTACACATTTCATTTATTCTTTTATTCCATAATCAGTTTTCTTAATAAAACATGATAATGATGCATCCTGTTTTATTAGTTCCTCAAGTTTTATACGTGAAACATATTCAACAGTTTATCAAATATTTCAGCTTCCACCTATTAATATATATGAATATATGAACATATGTCAGAATCAGAAATCGTATATATATATATTATATAATTTACAATATTACTACTGTCAGTCCTAATATATATAATCATATTAATACACATAATATATATACTATGACTATGATATATAATATACTAATGTCATAATGACATGAATATAATATAATATATAATAATAAAAATCATATCAGTGTAACATAAATAAGTTAACTTGTATTTCTTGACCTGTAAAACTTTACCTTCACATTTGAAGTATTTTACTGCAATGAAGGATCAGAATACTTCATTTAAATACACCATCAGAATACTTCATTTAATACACCATCAGAATACTTCATTTAATACACCATCAGAATACTTCATTTAATACACCATCAGAATACTTCATTTACATTTTTTTCAGGCGCTACCAAGCGTTTGTCCAACCAGTGGTCACATTTTCAAAACTCTAAACACAATTAGCACAGCATCGGTCTTTTGTGGCCATACCATTCACACATTTCATGTTGTTTTCAAACAATATGCAGTCAGTGAACACATTTCCACAATGCTTACATTTTCTTAACAGACAAGCTATACTCCCAACAAAATTATGGATTGTTTTTGTATTATTTATGAATGTTAACACACAACATCCCACAATGGCAAAAACAATATTCCAAACCTTAGATACAGTCTAAAAACCTCTTCTGCAATGATATCAGTTCTAAAGCAATATATCTCAGCTGATAATAAACAAACAATTGAATAATTGACACACAGCTGATTTATGTTGGGTAAATTGGGCAAACCACAGCTGATTCCAGTCTGGCTTAAACTCAGTGGCATTACTTATACAGTAAAAGGAGGACTTTGAGGAGTGATGTTTTTGGAAACAGAAACAGAAAAAAGACAAACACTGTAATGTCTGGACGAGGAAGAGCAAGGGGCCCAGGGAGAAGAGAAGGAGCAGTGAGAGGAGAAGGAGCAGTGAGAGGAGAAGGAGCAGTGAGAGGAGAAGGAGCAGTGAGAGGAGAAGGAGCAGTGAGAGGAGAAGGAGCAGTGAGAGGAGCAGTGAGAGGAGCAGGAGCAGTGAGAGGAGAAGGAGCAGTGAGAGGAGAAGGAGCAGTGAGAGATGCAGTGAGAGGAGCAGTGAGAGGAGCAGTGAGAGGTGCAGGTGCAGTGAGAGGAGCAGTGAGAGGTGCAGGTGCAGTGAGAGGAGCAGTGAGAGGTGCAGGTGCAGTGAGAGGAGCAGTGAGAGGTTCAGGAGCAGTGAGAGGTGCAGTGAGAGGAGCAGTGAGAGGAGCAGTGAGAGGAGCAGTGAGAGGTGCAGTGAGAAGAGAAGGAGCAGTGAGAAGAGAAGGAGCAGTGAGAGGAGCAGTGAGAGGAGCAGTGAGAGGAGCAGGAGCAGTGAGAGGAGCAGTGAGAGGAGCAGTGAGAAGAGAAGGAGCAGTGAGAGGAGAAGGAGCAGTGAGAGGAGCAGTGAGAGGAGCAGTGAGAGGAGCAGGTGCAGTGAGAGGTGCAGTGAGAGGAGCAGTGAGAGGAGCAGTGAGAGGAGAAGGAGCAGTGAGAGGAGCAGTGAGAGGTGCAGTGAGAGGTGCAGTGAGAGGTGCAGTGAGAGGAGCAGTGAGAGGAGCAGTGAGAGGTGCAGTGAGAGGTGCAGTGAGAGGAGAAGGAGCAATGAGAGGTGCAGTGAGAGGAGAAGGAGCAGTGAGAGGAGAAGGAGCAGTGAGAGGTGCAGTGAGAGGTGCAGTGAGAGGTGCAGTGAGAGGTGCAGTGAGAGGTGCAGTGAGAGGTGCAGTGAGAGGAGCAGTGAGAGGTGCAGTGAGAGGTGCAGTGAGAGGAGCAGTGAGAGGAGCAGTGAGAGGAGCAGTGAGAGGTGCAGTGAGAGGAGCAGTGAGAGGTGCAGTGAGAGGTGCAGTGAGAGGAGCAGGGCCAGGGAGAAGAGCAGGCCCGAGGAAAGGGGCAAGGTAGAGGTGTAAGAATGCGTGGTGGTGGCATTCCAAGGGCTGCAAGAACAGTAGTCTGTGATGGAATTCGTGCCACTATCATTGACCATGTAATCAACCACGGTCTTTCACTAAGAGAGGCTGGTGAAAGAGTGCAGCCCAATTTGAGGTGGTCAACGGTTGCCTCCATTATACGCATCTTCAACAAACCAACAGGTAAGTATTGCATTTTACATGGATTGTTCTATTTTCACTTGACATGTCAATAAGGCCATACAGTAATGCATATGTTGAATTTTTTGTCCCTCTAAAGAATGCAACGTCTTCCTCCCTCTGGGGGAAGAGGAAAGCTCTCACTAATGATCAAGAGCTTGCATTGTAGAAATGGTTGTTGCAAATAATGCAATAAAATTGCATGAAATTCAAAGTAGAATTGTGGAGGACAATATCGATAGCATCAGCCTCACCACCATTACGCGGACATTGTCCACACAGAGTGCGGATGAAGCAGCTCTACACTGTTCCCTTTGAGAGGAACAGTGAGAGAGTCAAGGAGCTACGACGACAGTATGTCCAGGTATAGTGTATATTCCATTCAATGTCCAGTTCTATAAGCTTTGCACTTTTCAAGTAGGTAACCTACACAGTAATAGGTTACAGTATGGTATACAGTAATGACATGATTTACATAAACTTTGTTTCAGAGAGTTATGGAATTGGAGGGCAACCAGGCCCCTCATGAATTCATATACATATATGAGGCAGGATTCAATCTGGCCAAAAGGTGTCGGCGTGGACAAAATGCCATTGGAAAAAGGGCCACAGTTGATGTGCCAGGACAGAGAGGGGCAAACATTACCATGTGTGCAGCAATTGCAAATGCAGGATTACTCCTTCACAGATGTCAGGTTCGACCCAACACCTCCTTGCCTTTCTCAATGATCTCCACCAGCGCCTGGTTCCAGAGCAGGATCAGGAGGGTGAAAACATGAGGACCTTTGTAATCACCTGGGACAATGTGGCTTTCCATCATTTGCAAGCAATAACAACATGGTTTGAAGTCCACCCAAGACTGGTACGTCTCTTCCTTCCACCCTATTCACTTTTCCTCAACCCCATAGAGGAGTTCTTTTCTGCATGGAGGTGGAAGGTTTATGACCATCAGACCATTTGTGTTGGATTCCCTGTCTGCTCCTAATTCTACAGTGTCTCCTCCCGGTTTCCGCCCACTGCCACGCCCCCCTCCTTCATCCCATCTGTTGTCCGTTGCCTTGATCACCGACAGGTGATTTAAGGACCACAGCGTGACCTGGCTCATTGTCGGGTTGTTACTTCGCGAGTGTGTTCACAAGAGCGGTTGAGTTGCCCTCCTGACTCTGGAGCAGGAGAGGTGGATCTCCTGTGTTCGCTGGACTTGACCGGTAGTATTAGTTTGTATCTATTTGTGGTGTTTTGTTTGGTCTAAATAAAGTCCGCCCTTGGAACTGAATTGTTGCGTTTGGGTCCGCTACACCACACACCCCTAACAGAACAACTCGACCAGGATGACGGACCCAGCCGCCGCAGCAGCATCTCTTCCTGCAGACCATCTGCAGAGGGCGGTCTCCACGCAGGGCGTTCTCCTTGGCCAACACCAGCAGGTGTTGCAGGACTTACTAGACTCCCAGCATGCCATCGGGTCCCAGATGGCGGAGATAGGAGGCCTGTTGCACAACCTCACGCTGCGCCGCCCCGCCCCCACGGAGCCGGTCCCGGAGGACGAGGAGTCAGCCGGCACCCATGAGTCCTTTGTTCCCTCTCCTATGCCTTATGGTGGAGTGCCGAGGGTTCATGCTCCAGTGTAGGTTTGTTTTCAACCAGCAGCCCCGCACGTACGCCTTGGACAATGCGAAGGTGGCATATACGGTGGGGTTGCTACGTGGCAAGGCGCTGGTCTGGGCTGAGGCATGGCTCCTCAGACGCTCTACTCGGGTCTCCTATGAGCGCTTCAAGGAGGATTTCAAGAGCGTATTCGACCACCCGGTGTACACCCGGGACGTTGTACAGCGCCTGCTCAGTCTTCGCCAGGGTTCCACCAGCGCAGCAGAATACTCCGTTGATTTCCAGATTCTGGCTACAGAGTCAGGTTGGGATAGTGAGGTGTTGAAGGGAATATATCGCTGCAGTCTGTCTGAGCTTCTGAGAGATGAACTTGCCGTCCGGGATGAGCCGGATTCCTTAGAGGAGCTCATCGCTCTCACAGTCAAGATGGATAGCCGTATTCGGGAGCGCCGTCGGGAGAGGAACTACCGGCCTTCTAATCCGGTGCGTCAGTTTTTTTCGCCCCCAGCCTCCGAGCCCGGACGGTACGGCCAGGCACGCGCCCGCTCTCCTTCCTCGGCTCCTCCCCTGTTGGAACCGGAAGAGCCGATGCAGCTCGGGCGGATTCATCTCTCTCCGGAGGAGAGAGAGAGACGCCTCTGCTCTCGCGTGTGTTGCGTATTAGTTTGTATCTATTTGTTTTGTTTGGTCTGAATAAAGTCCGCCCTTGGAACTGAATTGCTGCGTGTGTTGCGTTTGGGTCCACTACACCACACACCCCTAACATTTTGCTGTTGTTTTTTTGTTCAGAATGCTCTTGTGTATTTCATGGATATTTTGTTCACTGTAAGCAATACTGTAAAACGTTTTCTATTCTATCATACTGTAAACAGTATTTATACTGTACCTCCTGTAGTAAAGGAGAAAAAAACCTGATTTGCTTTTTACTGGAATGCTTTTGAATGTGAACATTACTTGTGGACGTACAGTTCCCAACCAAGAAATTTAGTGTAAAAACAATACCTGTAAAACTGAAACATAAAAGTCTATGCAGTTTTTGTAATGTCAGCAATAGCCAGTATTTTGAAACCTGGTGTACTTTGACTGCAAGGACCTTGTGAAGTTAAAACAAGAGTTATTCTTTGACAGAATAATTTCATTTTGAGTCAGATTTCCAGTGTTTTGGTAAAGTTAGTGTGTGCAGAGAAAGATGTGTTCTATTTTGAAATGAAGAGTTAGTATATATTTAACAAAATGTGTTTTGGAGAAGAAAATTATCCATTTGACCAATTGTGGTTTGTAGGTGTGAGTCTGTGTTAAGAGTTTAGAAAAAGTATCTGAAGTATTGGTAAGAGCTTGTTAGCAATTGAAAAAAACTAATACACGATCAGAATACTTCATTTAATACGCCATCAGAATACTTCATTTAAATACACGATTTAAAGATGACGACATTTTCCTTTAACTCATAATCAACGTGTGTGTGTGTGTGTGTGTTTGCACGTCCCTCGTTCCAAACACATGATTGTGCGTAAAGGTCTCTGTGTTGCCGAGAGACACTGACTGTCACTTTAAAAACGTCACTTTATGACCTTCATCATCCTCTCCCTGTCCATCGTCCTCCTCCTCTTCCTCCCCCTTGATCTTTGTGACCACACACAAACTAATCAAAGACATTTAAAGGTTCTCCTGCTGTTGTTGACGTTCCTGCTCAGAGAAGAAGAAACAGCCCTCCATCAAAAGTGTACTGAGGTATAAGTACATTGAGGTATAAGTACACGCAGTATTGAAAGTACACGGTGGAGGAAGAAGGGATGAGGAGGAGCAGAAGGTCTGAAGGTTCTCTCCTTGAATCCTTCAAGTCATGAACAACCTGTCTCCTTGTTCTCCTCCTCTTTCCTCTTCTTCTCTTTCCTCTTCTTCTCGTTTCTCTTCTTTTTTTCTCATTTGTTTTTGTGTGTTCTGGTTTGTTCTTGTTTGTCCTCATCGGGGCCCTATTTCTCGTATGTGGTTCAACAAAGCCGAGCTAATGTCCTATTATCCAGCTTAAATTAGCGAGATGATTGACGTCAGGCTAACTGGGTTTCTCCACGGCAGATCCGCGCTGAAACAGTCTCGTTAATTCTGACCAGACGTCAGTCATCTGGATTAATGCGCGTGACCGTTCCTCTTCAGAAGGGATAATAATGGAGCATTGACACCACGATGTTCTAACAGTACAGTGGGAAATAAACTCAGAGGAACCTCTTTTTATTTCTCCGCTGAGAAGCAGGAGATGATCATGAATGCATATGAGGAAGTCATTACCTTAATCATGGCAAAGTCTAATGCTGCATTCACAGCAAATGTTTTTGCAACGTTGTTGGTGTGAACGCAGCTTAACACCGCCCCCGCTGCAAGACACAAGCGTCGCAAATATATCAGACAAGTTCAATGTGTCAGTGTTGGGAAAATGTATCGGCTAATTTTAAGTGCGTCATCACCCAAATCAATCAGATTATATTTATTTAAATGTGCCTGCTGGCAGTAGTATATGAATACATATACACTTATGAGGATATATGTACTGTATGTGCGTATGTATCATGTACTATATATGTGTATATACATGTAGGTGTAGATTACCATATAACTAGGAGTTTGAATATGTGTATGGGTGGATCAGTATGTATGTATTATTCATAATCAGAAATTCAATCAATTGAAGCAGTGAAAATAAATTGTGTGTGATTCTCTGTATTCTTCTTATCACGAGTCCACCTTAATCATGTTCTACAATAATGATATGTATGGTGTACTAATAACACTGTCATATAATTATGAGTGCTTTCAACACATCCATACATTTCTTAAGAGCAAAATAAACTTAAGAACAGCGCGGCATGCAGCGGGTGATAGTCTCTGTCTGTGAGACGGGCAATGGGCCTGTGCTGATCAATGTACGGCTCGAGAAGCTCTCGGAAATAAATGATTCCTTTTCGGCAGAATCTATGATGATCATCATGATGATGATGTGAGCTCGTACAGGAAGTTATCATGATGTGAGGTCGTACAAGAAGTCATGATGATGATGTGAGCTCGTACAGGAAGTCATGATGATGTGAGCTCGTACAGGAAGTCATCATGATGTGAGCTCGTACAGGAAGTCATCATGATGATGTGAGCTCGTACAGGAAGTCATGATGATGTGAGCTCGTACAGGAAGTCATGATGTGAGCTCGTACAGGAAGTCATCATGATGATGTGAGCTCGTACAGGAAGTCATCATGATGATGTGAGCTCGTACAGGAAGTCATGATGATGTGAGCTCGTACAGGAAGTCATCATGATGTGAGCTCGTACAGGAAGTCATCATCATGATGTGAGCTCGTACAGGAAGTCATCATGATGATGTGAGCTCGTACAGGAAGTCATGATGATGTGAGCTCGTACAGGAAGTCATCATGATGTGAGCTCGTACAGGAAGTCATCATGATGATGTGAGCTCGTACAGGAAGTCATGATGATGTGAGCTCGTACAGGAAGTCATGATGTGAGCACGTACAGGAAGTCATCATGATGATGTGAGCTCGTACAGGAAGTCATGATGATGATGTGAGCTTGTACAGGAAGTCATGATGATGATGTGAGCTCGTACAGGAAGTCATCATGATGATGTGAGCTTGTACAGGAAGTCATGATGATGATGTGAGCTCGTACAGGAAGTCATCATGATGTGAGCTCGTACAGGAAGTCATCATGATGATGTGAGCTCGTACAGGAAGTCATCATGATGATGTGAGCTCGTACAGGAAGTCATCATGATGATGTGAGCTCGTACAGGAAGTCATCATGATGTGAGCTCGTACAGGAAGTCATCATGATGATGTGAGCTCGTACAGGAAGTCATGATGATGATGATGTGAGCTCGTACAGGAAGTCATCATGATGATGTGAGCTTGTACAGGAAGTCATCATGATGATGTGAGCTCGTACAGGAAGTCATGATGATGATGTGAGCTCGTACAGGAAGTCATCATGATGCTGTGAGCTCGTACAGGAAGTCATCATGATGATGTGAGCTCGTACAGGAAGTCATGATGATGTGAGCTCGTACAGGAAGTCATGATGTGAGCTCGTACAGGAAGTCATCATGATGATGTGAGCTCGTACAGGAAGTCATGATGATGTGAGCTCGTACAGGAAGTCATGATGTGAGCACGTACAGGAAGTCATCATGATGATGTGAGCTCGTACAGGAAGTCATCATGATGATGTGAGCTCGTACAGGAAGTCATGATGATGATGTGAGCTTGTACAGGAAGTCATGATGATGATGTGAGCTCGTACAGGAAGTCATCATGATGTGAGCTCGTACAGGAAGTCATCATGATGTGAGCTCGTACAGGAAGTCATGATGATGATGATGTGAGCTCGTACAGGAAGTCATCATGATGATGTGAGCTCGTACAGGAAGTCATCATGATGTGAGCTCGTACAGGAAGTCATCATGATGATGTGAGCTCGTACAGGAAGTCATGATGATGATGATGTGAGCTCGTACAGGAAGTCATCATGATGATGTGAGCTTGTACAGGAAGTCATCATGATGATGTGAGCTCGTACAGGAAGTCATGATGATGATGTGAGCTCGTACAGGAAGTCATCATGATGATGTGAGCTTGTACAGGAAGTCATGATGATGATGTGAGCTCGTACAGGAAGTCATCATGATGTGAGCTCGTACAGGAAGTCATCATGATGATGTGAGCTCGTACAGGAAGTCATCATGATGATGTGAGCTCGTACAGGAAGTCATCATGATGATGTGAGCTCGTACAGGAAGTCATCATGATGTGAGCTCGTACAGGAAGTCATCATGATGATGTGAGCTCGTACAGGAAGTCATGATGATGATGATGTGAGCTCGTACAGGAAGTCATCATGATGATGTGAGCTTGTACAGGAAGTCATCATGATGATGTGAGCTCGTACAGGAAGTCATGATGATGATGTGAGCTCGTACAGGAAGTCATGATGATGATGTGAGCTCGTACAGGAAGTCATCATGATGCTGTGAGCTCGTACAGGAAGTCATCATGATGATGTGAGCTCGTACAGGAAGTCATCATGATGATGTGAGCTCGTACAGGAAGTCATCATGATGTGAGCTCGTACAGGAAGTCATCATGATGATGTGAGCTCGTACAGGAAGTCATGATGATGATGATGTGAGCTCGTACAGGAAGTCATCATGATGATGTGAGCTTGTACAGGAAGTCATCATGATGATGTGAGCTCGTACAGGAAGTCATGATGATGATGTGAGCTCGTACAGGAAGTCATGATGATGATGTGAGCTCGTACAGGAAGTCATCATGATGATGTGAGCTCGTACAGGAAGTCATGATGATGTGAGCTCGTACAGGAAGTCATGATGTGAGCTCGTACAGGAAGTCATCATGATGATGTGAGCTCGTACAGGAAGTCATGATGATGTGAGCTCGTACAGGAAGTCATGATGTGAGCACGTACAGGAAGTCATCATGATGATGTGAGCTCGTACAGGAAGTCATCATGATGATGTGAGCTCGTACAGGAAGTCATGATGATGATGTGAGCTTGTACAGGAAGTCATGATGATGATGTGAGCTCGTACAGGAAGTCATGATGTGAGCACGTACAGGAAGTCATCATGATGATGTGAGCTCGTACAGGAAGTCATCATGATGATGTGAGCTCGTACAGGAAGTCATCATGATGATGTGAGCTTGTACAGGAAGTCATGATGATGATGTGAGCTCGTACAGGAAGTCATCATGATGTGAGCTCGTACAGGAAGTCATCATGATGTGAGCTCGTACAGGAAGTCATGATGATGATGATGTGAGCTCGTACAGGAAGTCATCATGATGATGTGAGCTTGTACAGGAAGTCATCATGATGATGTGAGCTCGTACAGGAAGTCATGATGATGATGTGAGCTCGTACAGGAAGTCATGATGATGATGTGAGCTCGTACAGGAAGTCATCATGATGCTGTGAGCTCGTACAGGAAGTCATGATGATGATGTGAGCTCGTACAGGAAGTCATCATGATGTGAGCTCGTACAGGAAGTCATGATGATGTGAGCTCTTACAGGAAGTCATGATGATGATGTGAGCTTGTACAGGAAGTCATCATGATGATGTGAGCTCGTACAGGAAGTCATCATGATGATGTGAGCTCGTACAGGAAGTCATCATGATGATGTGAGCTCGTACAGGAAGTCATGATGATGATGTGAGCTCGTACAGGAAGTCATGATGTGAGCTCGTACAGGAAGTCATGATGATGTGAGCTCATACAGGAAGTCATCATGATGATGTGAGCTCGTACAGGAAGTCATGATGATGATGTGAGCTCGTACAGGAAGTCATCATGATGATGTGAGCTCGTACAGGAAGTCATGATGATGATGTGAGCTCGTACAGGAAGTCATGATGATGATGTGAGCTCGTACAGGAAGTCATCATGATGTGAGCTCGTACAGGAAGTCATCATGATGTGATCTCGTACAGGAAGTCATGATGATGATTTGAGCTCGTACAGGAAGTCATGAGGATGTGAGCTCGTACAGGAAGTCATCATGATGATGTGAGCTCGTACAGGAAGTCATCCTGATGTGAGCTCGTACAGGAAGTCATGATGATGTGAGCTCGTACAGGAAGTCATGATGATGTGAGCTCGTACAGGAAGTCATCATGATGATGTGAGCTCGTACAGGAAGTCATCCTGATGTGAGCTCGTACAGGAAGTCATCATAATGTGAGCTTGTACAGGAAGTCATCATGATGTGAGCTCGTACAGGAAGTCATGATGATGATGTGAGCTCGTACAGGAAGTCATGATAATAATAATAATAATAATAATTTCAACTTATACAAGATACACAAAGACGCTTTACATTATGGACAAGAGACAATGACAAACGGAACAGAACAAAAATGAAAAGACAAAGCAAACAAAACAAACAAACAAACAGGATTTTCTATTTTTTTTTGTGACAAAGAAAGAAAGGAAAGAAAACTGGAGAAGCTGAGGGTGACATGATGATCAAACATGAGGATGTGTGAACGGATCTTGGCGATCTGGGCCCTGTTTCTCGTACCTGGCTTACTGAGTTAGCGGGCTAATTGTCAGGATAAGATGACGTAGGTCAGGCTTATTCAGTTTCTCGAAGCAAGCTTAGATAAATCACCATAGCAACACAGCCAAAAATGTAAACCTGCTCCAGGGCAGGCTAACTGAAATTCACTGGATAAGCTGGCCACTCCCACCGGACAAAAAAGGCAGCTCACTTCCTCATTGATGAAGGAGCGGTATTAGTTATATTAGTTTTATTGGGAGAGAATTCTTTGAGATCGCCAAGATCCGTCCTCACATCATCATGACTTCCTGTACGCGCTTACATCATCACATCCTCATGACTTCCTGTACGCGGCGCTATAGATTCTGCCTTCAAGGAATCATTTATTTACGAGAGCTTCTCGAGCCGCGGACACTGATCACCACAGACGCAGCCGATCACCGTCTCACAGACAGAGACTCTCACCCGCTGCATGCCGCGCTGTTCTTAAGTTTATTTAGCGCTTATGAAACTTATGGATGTGTTGAAAGCTCTCATAATTATATGACAGTGTTATTAGTACACCATACATATCATTATTGTAGAACATGATTAAGGTGGACTCATGATAAGAATACAGAGAATCACACACAATTTATGTTCACTGCTTCAATTGATTGAATTTCTGATTATGAATAATACATATATACTGATCCGCCCATACACATATTCAAACTCCTAGTTATATAGAAATATACACATACATGTGTATATACATATAGTACATGATTCATACGCGCATACAGTACATATATCCTCATAAGTATATATTTATTCGTAAATATAATCTGATTGATCTGGGTGATGAAGCACTTAAAATTTGCCGATACATTTTCCCAACACTGACACATTTAACTTCTGATATATTTGCGGTGCTTATGTCTCAGCGGGGGCGGAGTTAAGCTGCGTTCACGGCAACAATGTTACAAAAACGTTGGAATATTCACAACGCGTTTGCTGTGAATGATTAAGGTATTGACTTCCTCATATGTCTTCATGATCATCTCCTGCTTCTCAGTGGAGAAATAAAAAGAGGTTCCTCTGAGTTTATTTGCTATTGTACTGTTAGAAGATCATGGTGTCAGTGCTCCATTATTATCCCTTCTGAAGAGGAACGGACACGCGCATTTATCCAGATGACTGACGTCTGGCTAGAATTAACGAGACCGTTTCAGCGCGGATCAGCCGTGAAGAAACCCAGATAGCCTGATGTCAATCATCTCGCTCATTTAAGATGGAGATTAGGACATTTGTTGACTTTGTTTAGCCAGGTACGAGAAACAGGGCCCTGGAAGAACTCTCTCCATATAAAACTAATATAACTAATATCGCTCCTTCATCAATGAGGAAGGGAGCTGCCTTTTTTGTCCGGTGGGAGTGGCCAGTTTATCCAGTGAATTTCAGTTAGCCTGCGAGGGAGCAGGTTTACATTTTTGGATGTATTGCTATGGTGATTTTTCCTCATTTGTTGTCATTTGTCCTCATTTGTTGTTATTTATTCTTGTTTGTTGTCATTTGTTCTTGTTTGTTGTCATTTCCTGTCATTCGTTGTCATTTGTCCTCATTTGTTGTAATTTGTCCTCATTTGTTGTCATTTGTTGTCGTTTGTTGTCGTTTGTTGTCATTTGTCCTCATTTCCTGTCTTTTGTTGTCATTTCCTGTCATTTGTCCTCATTTCCTGTCGTTTGTTGTCGTTTGTTGTCGTTTATTCTCGTTTGCTCTCATTTGTTGTCGTTTGTTGTCTTTTTTTGTCATTTCCTGTCATTTGTCCTCATTTCCTTTTGTTTGTTGTCGTTTGTTGTCATTTGTCCTCATTTCCTGTCGTTTGTTGTTGTTTGTTCTTTTCCTTCTGAACCTTTGATGTACATTTCTGTTAGGTGGTAAATCACAGTTGAACAGCATTTTGTGTAAATGCTGTTCTGTGACCTTCCTGATGATTAAGAGTCAAAAAGTGAAACGTTGAGAGGTCACAACTCCTACGACTGTTCACATCGAGCCAATCCTCCGCAAGATGTACATGTAAATACTTCAGTATAAGTCAGACATTGTTTCTCCAGTCATCACAAAACTCTCCAGAAATGTTTCATGACAACATTGAACCGCGTGTGTAAAACTATCTTGAGTGTTTTTCGCAATTTTGGACAGAATCGAGGTCGTATGTGTACAGACTATAAAGCCCTCTGAGGATCATGTGTGATTCTGGGCTATACAAATACAAACTGAATTGAATTGAAAACATGTTAGTAATCTTTAATACAGATGTCTGGAAGTCTCAAAGGTCGAGACCCGGTCTGTGTGGGCTTGAACCCCAGAATCGCTGCTTGTGGCTAATTGTAGTTTGTAATCACGTTTCAAAGCTCGACATCAGCTGCTGAGCGTCTCTTCATCCACATGGAGGTCTGACTTTAGAAGAAGGTATACTCATGGAGATGCAGGAAGTGATGTGTGTGTCCACTTGTTCCTGTTCTGATGTGAGGGTCAAAGGTCAGAGGATGACGTATGTGTACAGATTGTAAAACCCTCTGAGGAGTTTTTGTAATTTGTGATTTGGGGCTATACAAAATAAATGTAATTTAATTGTTTTCAGTACAAACACGTAGTCAACACAACAACAACATATCGTCACATTTGAAGTTGATACATTGAGTCTTTGTGTCAACTGATGAATATCAGTCCAATATCCTTTCTCTTCGAGCTCTGGTTTTGGTCTCCACCTCACCAGAGAAATATAACTCTTCAGCTGAACAGGTAGAGAACAGAGAACCTGAACAGGTAGAGAACAGAGTACCTGAACAGGTAGAGAACAGAGTACCTGAACAGGTAGAGAACAGAGTACCTGAACAGGTAGAGAACAGAGTACCTGAACAGGTAGAGAACAGAGTACCTGAGCAGGTAGAGAACAGAGTACCTGAACAGGTAGAGAACAGAGAACCTGAACAGGTAGAGAACAGAGAACCTGAACAGGTAGAGAACAGAGTACCTGAGCAGGTAGAGAACAGAGTACCTGAACAGGTAGAGAACAGAGTACCTGAACAGGTAGAGAACAGAGTACCTGAACAGGTAGAGAACAGAGTAACTGAACAGGTAGAGAACAGAGAACCTGAACAGGTAGAGAACAGAGTACCTGAACAGGTAGAGAACAGAGTACCTGAACAGTTAGAGAACAGAGTATATATTATATTAGATACACTTGTCTATAGTAGTTATTTGTTTCTCTCTGCACTTTATTTCATATTCAATTGTAAATGTAATATGTTTCTTTTTCTTGCACTGTGTTGATTGTTGTTGTTGTTTATCTTATGTATGCAGCACCCGCCAAGACAAATTCCTCCTATGTGAAACATACCTGGTAAAGAAATGTTTCTGATTCTGATATAAAGTATGTATATATTTCAGATACATTTATTAAAGACAATAACAATATATTCCGTCTCATCTCCTTTAGTCTGACGCTCGTCTTATTGGCAACTTTATGAAAGTCTATTGTTTCACAATATTTCATCTTCTACTGAATGAATTCATGGGTGAAAATAACATGTGTGTGTCTGCTGGGGGGGGCGTGTCCTCATCATCATCATCATCATCATCATCACGTTCTTCTTCCTCTCTGGTCCTCATCGTGATGCCTTTCCACAGGGCTGAAGAAAGGCTTTGTTAATGAGGCTTCTGTAGAGGACACCTCTTGGTCACGCCTCTCCACATGATGAATTACAGCTCATATTTATATATTATATATTTCACTTTAATTGTGTTTGGGACATTTCAGACCACCAACAGGTCTCGTCCGGTTCCACCTGACTGAAGTTAATATGACATCATAGTTTGTTGTTGTCAAACTGCCACGATATCTTTAATATGTTTCCATACAGAGAAAGTGTCCTTTATTCTCCTATATTCTTATGTGCTGGTGTGGGAGCTGCAGGCTGCTTTTTAGCTGATGGAGAAACACAGTTATTTGTTCATCTCTGAGTGAAGGTGCAGAAGGAGATCCACTCGTCTACGTCCTGACTCTGGTCACTGAAGGCCTCTGGTCTGGATCACTGAAGGCTTCTGATCACTAAAGGCCTCTGGTCTGGATCACTGAAGGCCTCTGATCACTGAAGGCCTCTGGTCTGGATCACTGAAGGCCTCTGATCACTGAAGGCCTCTGGTCTGGATCACTGAAGGCCTCTGATCACTGAAGGCCTCTGGTCTGGATCACTGAAGGCCTCTGATCACTGAAGGCCTCTGGTCTGGATCACTGAAGGCCTCTGATCACTGAAGGCCTCTGGTCTGGATCACTGAAGGCCTCTGATCACTAAAGGCCTCTGGTCTGGATCACTGAAGGCCTCTGATCACTGAAGGCCTCTGGTCTGGATCACTGAAGGCCTCTGATCACTAAAGGCCTCTGGTCTGGATCACTGAAGGCCTCTGATCACTGAAGGCCTCTGGTCTGGATCACTGAAGGCCTCTGGTCTGATCACTGAAGGCCTCTGATAACTGAAGGCCTCTGGTCTGGATCACTGAAGGCCTCTGGTCTGGATCAGACTTACAAGAAGAGAAGACGTGGACTGGATTGGAAACTGAACTGTAAAACTAGCTGAAGCTGCAATAAAGAAGCTAAGAGCTGAAAACTTTACACATGGATTTAAATTGCGCGACCGTTAGTTGTCATTTCAAGCTTGACAGTTACCAAACATGTTTGGTGTAAACTTTGATATTGTAACGTACGCAGTAACGACTCGCAGACGTTGGTTTCCTTAACTTGCAGGTTTATTGCTTGAGTGTTCACAGTATTGCAACGGGGCTCTTCGCTAGCAGTAGCTCAAACGGAACGGCTAACAAGATCACGTAGCATCCCCCACACTAGCATAACGAACGACAACACACACGTCACTTCCTCCCTGACCTAAAGATGAGGAATGAAAAGGGTTTGATCACAAAATCGGGATAATTTCCAGTGAGAGATAATTACGTCGATAATTTCCCGACGCGAGGCAAGTTCTCTAAACATCATGGAGGAGAAACATGACGGAGAAAAGACGGACAGAAGCAGCGAGAGCACTTCTTTACAACGGTGGCTGCGTGTCATCCTCCACCCTGCTTTCAATAGTCCCGGGACACACGGGACGCACATACGGGACTATAAAACGGACGGCCTGGTCAGTAAATCGCAGACCAGGCCGTCCGTTTTATAGTCCCGTATGTGCGTCCCGTGCGTCCCAGGACTATTTTCTCTGTCGCTGAAATGCGATACACAACGTTTTGCCGGCTACAACTATTTTTTTGCTGAAAGGCAGCTTACTATTACTATTTATAAAGTTGCAGGTACCCGTATTATAAAAGCAATAAGGTACTTGAGGCAGTACTGTATCTACAATAATGTACTGTTCAAGGGAGTTAGGCAAACCCTTGAACAGTACATTATTGTAGATACAGTACTGCCTCTCGTACCTTATTGCTTAAATATATATATATATATATATATATATATATATATATATATATTTATATTTATAGTACTGTGTACACGGCGGGGAGGACCAACCTGGCGGCTGAAGGGAGCTCAGCTCCCCTCATCATGCACAGGTGCATTACGGGAGGGCGGAGCTGTCTGCCAAAAAGCATTTAGAGGGCAGAGAGGGAGGTTGGTTAGTGGGTGTGTGAAAAGAAAACGACCCTAATTCATTGGTAATACCCCCCTCCCCCCCAGTGCTGTGCTCAGCAGCTTCACGCCGCCCTGCCTCCCTCCCCCTTCTCCTCCTCCTCCTCCTCCTCCTCCTCCCATAACTAATTGTCATACATGCAGAGGAGGAAGCTGCCTGCTCATAAGAGTCAAAACAAACAAAGTCACGCTGGACAACACGATGACCCCAACTGATGGTTTAGGGTTTACATGGAGGAGTCCCCTGGTCTCAGGTCCCCTATGTCCAACCCATATATATATATATATATATATATATATATATATATATATACCTTGTGGAACTCCATGACATAATATATACATCTCTCTCTGTCTCTCTCTCTCTCTCTCTCTCTCTCTCCCTCTCTATACATATATATATATATATATATATATATATATATATATATATATATATATATATCATGGAGTTCCACAAGGTTCTGTGCTTGGACCAATTTTATTCACCTTATATATGCTTCCTTTAGGCAATATTATCAGAAAACACTCCATAAACTTTTACTGCTATGCCGATGATACTCAACTATATCTGTTGATCAAGCCAGATGAAATCCACGAGGTCGCTAAACTTCAAGCGTGTCTTAAAGACATCAAAACCTGGATGACCTACAACTTCCTGCTGCTGAACTCGGACAAGACTGAAGTTATTCTACTCGGCCCAGAACACCTCAGAAATCAACTATCTGATGATATGGTTTCTCTGGATGGCATCGCTCTGGCATCCACCACCACCGTAAGGAATCTCTGAGTTATTTTTGACCAGGACCTATCCTTTGGCTCCCACGTGAAACAGATCTCAAGGACTGCCTTTTTTCACCTACGGAACATCTCAAAGATCCGGCACATCCTGTCTCAAAGCGATGCAGAAACATTGATCCACGCATTTGTTACTTCAAGACTGGATTACTGTAACTCCTTATTATCAGAGTGCTCTAATAAGTCTCTTAAATCTCTCCAGTTGATCAAGAATGCTGCAGCTCGTGTACTAACCCCACTAGAGAGCTCATGTACCATATCACCCCACTAGAGAGCTTATAGTACCATATTACCCCACCAGAGAGCTGCAGTCACTGAATGCAGGGTTACTTGTGGTTCCCAGAGTCTTAAAAGTAGGTTGGGGGCTAGAGCTTTCAGTTATCGTGCTCCACTTCTGTGGAATCAGCTTCCACTTTCAGTCCGGGGCGCAGACACAGTCACCTCATTTAAGAGTAGACTTAAGACTTTCCTCTTTGTTAGCGCTTATAATTAGGGCTGTTTCAGGCTTATAGTTAGGGCTGGCTCAGGTTTGCCCTGGTCGAGCCCCTATATGCTGCTATATGCCTAGACTGCTGTGGGACATCTTAGGATACACTGAGCTCCTCTCTCCTCTTCTCCTCTTCTCTCTCTCCTTCTGGATGAATTCATGTCTCTTCAATGCACATTACTAACTCTACTTCTTTCTGGAGCCTCTGTGCTTCCTCTCCTCAAGTTTCCATGGATCATGACTGTCTGGAGCCGGTCCTGTCTCCTGTCTCCTGCCTCCTGCCTCCTGCCTACTGTCTCCTGCCTCCTGTCTCCTGCCTCCTGTCTCATGTCTCCTGCCTCCTGTCTCCTGCCTCCTGCCTCCTGTCTCCTACCTCCTACCTCCTACCTCCTGCTTCCTGCCCATGAAAGGTTTTTTTGGGGAGTTTTTCCTGATCCGATGTGAGGTCCTGGGACAGGGATGTCGTATGTGTACAGACTCTAAAGCCCTCTGAGCACATTTTCATTTTGGGCTATACAAAATAAACTGAATTTAATTATATATATATATATATATATATATATATATATATATACACACACACACACACACACACACACACACACACACACACACACACACACACATGTATATACACACACACACACATTATTTGGGTCACACATGAAATCAAACCTCTCGCTGAAACAGATGATTTATTCAGACGCTGGCAACCGGTCGGCACGCCGACAGATTGTGTTCTTGGTGATCTGCCTGACGGCTCCGAGGGACGAGAGACAGAGAGAGAGAGAGACAGAGAGAGAGAGAGAGAGACCAGAGACCAGAGACCAGAGAGACCAGAGACTAGAGAGACCAGAGAGACCAGAGACTATAGAGACTAGAGACCAGAGAGACCAGAGAGACCAGAGACCAAGGACCAGAGAGACCAGAGACTAGAGAGACTAGGGACCAGGGACCAGGGACAAGGCTCCACACAGAGTTCAGCCTAGCTTAGCTTGTGGAACTCTTTAAACTACAATTCTTTGTTTGGACATTTCTGTCACGACCAGTCAATCAGTCAGACTTGTTTTGTTCTCATGGAATTTGGTTTCCTCCAGCTTCCAGTTGTTGTGCTAAGCTAGGTTAACGTTTTCCTCCTGTTTTCTACACAGTGCAGCCAAAGGATTTGATTTATGGTTCAAATTGACTGTTTATTAGGGTTGGACCCTATTGAAATTGTTAGGATTTTTATTTTTCTACGTTAGCCGCATATTCGGGTATTTGCCATACTCGAAAACTCACCAAATATGGCCCGCTTGTCAGGCTTGGTGAACATAGACGTATGACATAGGCATTATATTCATGTTTAAACAAATGGCTCTCTAGCGCCCCTTAGAAGTTGGACTGGCGACGCCCCTCACCCAGAATGTCCGATTGACTTTTTGATCTGCTCTACAAAAAGCCTCTCATACCCCTAAACTCCGCCTACTTAGATTTGCCGCCATTTTTAATTAGTCCAGTCTACTCCGTAACTTAAACATTTAGTCCAGTCTACTCTGTAACTTAAACCTTTGGTCCAGTCTACTCTGTCTACTCCGTAATTTAAACCTTTAGTCCAGTCTACTCTGTAACTTAAACCTTTAGTCCAGTCTACTGCGTAATTTAAACCTTTAGTCCAGTCTACTCTGTAACTTAAACCTTTAGTCCAGTCTACTGCGTAATTTAAACCTTTAGTCCAATCTACTCAATGTAGCTTGCCTCTCAAACTGTTGGGTTCCAGTTAGTTTCCACTTCAGGTTAGCTGATGGTTCAGACTCTTGTGTTCATGTGGATGGACGAAGAGATAAAAGCAGTGAACTGGTCCTCTTCCATCAGTGAAGCACGATGGATTCACTTGTTTGGTGGTTTTGAAGCTGGTCTCGTAGAGTCTCAGTGGAGGACTCTGCTGGTCTCGTAGAGTCTCAGCGGAGGACTCTCTGCTGGTCTAGTAGAGTCTCAGTGGAGGACTCTCTGCTGGTCTCGTAGAGTCTCAGTGGAGGACTCACTGCTGGCCTTGTAGAGTCTCAGTGGAGGACTCACTGCTGGCCTTGTAGAGTCTCAGTGGAGGACTCTCTGCTGGTCTCGTAGAGTCTCAGTGGAGGACTCTCTGCTGGTCTAGTAGAGTCTCAGTGGAGGACTCTCTGCTGGTCTCGTAGAGTCTCAGTGGAGGACTCACTGCTGGCCTTGTAGAGTCTCAGTGGAGGACTCTCTGCTGGTCTCGTAGAGTCTCAGTGGAGGACTCTCTGCTGGTCTAGTAGAGTCTCAGTGGAGGACTCACTGCTGGCCTTGTAGAGTCTCAGTGGAGGACTCTCAGCTGGTCTAGTAGAGTCTCGGTGGAGGACTCTGCTGGTCTAGTAGAGTCTCAGTGGAGGACTCTCTGATGGTCTCGTAGGGTGTCAGTGGAGGACTCTCTGCTGGTCTCGTAGAGCCGGTCTAACTAGCAGTCGTATTTGCTCACAGACGTTCAGCTCAACACAAAGGACACTTCAATCACTTTGGGAGTGGGACCGATGTTTTGTTTGGACAAAATAAACTAGCGGAGCCTCTTTTTCTCTCTTTCAGCCTCCTGGTAGCTTTTATTTCACGGCTGCCCCGAGCCTCAATGAGAATGCCTCCTCCTCCTTCTCCTCCTCCTCCTCCTCCTCCTCCTCCTCCAGCCGGCTGACAGCTCCGCCACCACATGGCCCGGCGACTGAAGGGACCACACACACACACCGCATGTCCTTCTTCTTGGCTTTTCGGGAGGGTGAGACTATTTGCAGGTCTTTTCTCTCCGGCAGCTTTTTACCCTCAAGGGCTTCCAAACTAATGTCAAGCCTGAGTGTGAAAGCTGTCGAGTTGCTTAGACAATGAACATGTCCCCTTTTTGTTTCCCCGGTCAGTTTATCCACAGCTCAGGAAGTGCTCATATTATTCTGGCACCGCCTTCAATTAAGAAGTAACCGTGAAGTAACTGTGATATGGAGGACCACGAGGTACTTCTGTGTACCTCGTGGTCACTATCATTTTTATAATTTTATATTTCAATTAGCAAGTCATATTCATGATTTATTAGAAAGTCGGCACTTTGAACCACAGGCGGACAGGAAGTAAGCTGACAGGAAGTAGGCTGACAGGAAGTAGGCTGACAGGAAGTAAGCTGGAAGGAAGTAGGCTGGCAGGAAGTAGGCTGACAGGAAGTAGGCTGGCAGGGAGTAGGCTCACAGGGAGTAGGCTGACAGGAAGTAGGCTGATAGAAATCCGAGGTTTTACCTTATAAATGTTTCCTCAATGATCGGAGGGACATTTTGAGGATTGATTAATTGCTGGCAATCAGATCTTAAACAAATTCTTTAATTCCTGTCTTTTCTACAAAATAAAAGGCTGTGTCACGCCTTGGTAATGCATGGTCTGGGCTGCCACCTCTCGATCAGTCTCATAAGTTAAACAGTCATAAAAGGCTGCAGGAACTCTGACCTTCACAATCTAACTGAGCAGGAAAAGCCAATGATGTGTACAAGGCCCCGCTCGGCCTCGGCAGATTATGATAAAATATGTCTCTGCATCACAAAAGGATAACTGCCCGTCTCCCGGTGACAGATACAGGGACCGCTGTTTTAATAACAGCCCAATTTCTGCAGCACTAAAATGCTTGACTGTTGGCGATAAAGCATGCGGCGCGTGACACAGGAAGCATGCGGCGTCTCTGAACACTTCAAAGTAAGATGGACCACGTGAAGCCGCAGAGGACGTAAAGCACAAGTAAGTGGACAACATGAAAGCATGTCAACCTCTGCTTCTGCTCACACATGTGTTGCTTCTGGTGCTCTGCAGCATTTGTGTTTGACTGATTTAAAGAAAACATGTTCCATTATTTATAGACTCACAGCTTTAGTTCCAAAGACTGACGATTCTGCTGCAACTTTTACCTGAACAAACAAATATATATTTCCTTTCCTCATTTAGACATCTGACACACAGACGGATGTCGACCCCATCTCCTAAATATGTTACATCTGTAATGTTCCTTTACGGTCCTTATCCAACCCGATGGAGCGAGGAAGGCCTTCTGCCTTCTCGGGCCAGATCGACGTCACAAAAGAGATTTGATCTCAAAGGATTTAATCTGGTTCAATAAAGGTTCAATCAACGCTGGATCTCCAGTTCTTTACATTGCTACAAATGTTTTACTGCAGCTTGATGTTTGTGTTGCTTAATTGACAATATTCATACCCCCCTCCTGTCGGACTGGTTGTCTCGGTCCCAGGGGCCCCCTAGCTCTCCCCCTCAGCGGCATCTTTTTCAAAGTGAGGCTGCTGCTGCCGTGTCTACTTTATTCACTTTACACAGTCGGTTCCCTGTTTGTGCTCATTAAATATTGAATGGGGGTTTAAGCGTTTGCTGGGATTAGGCTGTAGTCTCCGGGGAGGCGGCACATTGTTTCTCTCCACAGACGTTAGTTTACAGTCTGTCTGTTTAATCTGCCATTTACACCTAACTGTTGTGTGTCGTCAATGCAGAGGATGATCAGACGGGTGCTGAAGGACGATCAACCTGCGACTTTTCAGTTTAGAGGTCATCAAAACCAGAATAAGATGAAAGGAGGCTAACATCTGCGTGGTACTACAGTTTCTGGTGTTTGTTCTTTTCTTTCTGAGTGGGATTGTTGGGGTCCTCAGTTGGTTGTAGATGTCTTTGAGTGGGTGCTAGAGGTGTGTTTAGTTTGGTTGAATGGTTATATGAAGAGGTCCTCGGTGTCTTTGAGGAAGTTCATCTTGAAGATGTTCTGTTCTCAGGGCGACGATTGTCCCAGTTTAGGTAAAAATGGATGAAATCTCACAGAAGCTGGTGCTATTAGAGAAGTCTTGTTCTCCCGTCTCACACTGAGCAGCTGCTTCTTTGTGTCGTACAGTGATCTGAAGCGTTGGCAGGTTTTGGTGTTTCCGTGTGTGGACTTGAACCCAGTTTAACTGAGTTGTTCAGTCCTGCTGTCTTTGTAGTGGCAGAGCTCTAAAAGCTGACACCCCGAGGTTCCTGGGTGCCGGAGGACGTTAGTATTGGGGGACGTGTGGGGCCACGCCTTCCAGCCGCCATATGCTCGAGATAACAAGTCAAACATGGGACTCTTTTCTTGGCTCATTAAAATATTGGACATTTGGCAGAAGACAGCTGTGTGTTCCTGACCTATTTTTCAGTGATCCATACTGTGGAGCTTTAATGCTGACTGTGCATTATTTATCTCAGTTGGTCTGGGACTAAACCAACACTGACAGACTTCTGTTAGTGTTGGGGCATTATGTGTTTGTGCTTTTATCTCTGGGACTGCTGATTCACATTCCTGTATCCTGCCGCTCGGCCTCCACCATCAGCATGTTGGGATGGCGTGTCCATGTCCACTGGTTATATACACTGTCCTTTCAAAATACACTTTCACATGAAGTTGTGTTGGCCTGAAGATAATGTGTTGCTGTAAATGATGGTCAGCTGTTACTCCTGTCTCTCTGTGCATGTTTACTTTTGTCTTTGCTTTAGTGAACCCAGTGTCTTCTTTACTTCACTAACACTCATTTCTTCAACCTTGAAGTGTGTTTAACTTGCTCGTGTTTTCATTCAATTTGACTTTCTATTAAAAGTTGAAATGCAAAACAAATAAGTTGTTGGACTTATGCACACTTCAAGCTTTTTGACATTGGTAGTCTCCCTGGTGACATCACGGTGACATCATCAGAGGACATTGTAGGGGTAATAAGCAAACTGATAATGTAAAATGAGTGGTCTTCTTCCTCTGTTTCCATCAACGTCTTCATGACTAAACATACAGATATCGCTATGATCACAATGCTGCTGCTGCACATTACTGAGACTCCTGATGTATGTTTCAATAGTAAATAGTTCAATACGGTCATTCACTGTTTGTGCTACTTAGCTTTATGACTTGAAATAGTTTCCGTTCCTTTCGACCTGAAACAACATCAAGATCAATGTGTTTCCATCTTCCTTTATTTAAAATCAATAGACAGTTAAGATAAAAGCAACATGACTGAATGTAAGTGAGAGTCTTTGGTATTATGAATAATAATAACAATAATAATAATAAGACCTCCTCTTCTTTGTGAGCGGCGTCTCCTTTTATTACCCTGCAGGGTCATTTACAAGCGTGTTCCGTCTCTTCATTGGCTGAGGAGATAATCCTGTGATAAATCCTCAGCGTGCCCTTCACAGTTGTCATCGCAGGACCATAAACAGCATTTATAACAATCTGCTCTGCTTAGCATGCAGAACAGATGAAGACGGGCGCTCTGCGTAGAGCCGCCGCCGCACCGTGACAGACAGACGGACTCATGGGAAATGTTCCTTCGCCGACCCGTTTGTTCTCAGTGACGGCTCACTCACTGGGAACCAATGCAGGAAATGTCATTTTTCAGGAGGAAAAAAAAATATCTTCAGAATAAAAAGAATGTTAAAAACAGAACTAATAATAATATGATTTAGAAAGATTACATTTCTATATTTCTAACAGATGAATTGACCTAAACAACTCCACACATTTTGTATGTAATTTTATGCAATTTAAAATAGTTTGAGTATTTGTTTTCATTTCTTAGATTTTTGTAATACATACAATACTGATATTCGCAGGATGTTCCTGCCAACTCAATCAATAATGATGTAAACACGATGGATAGATTTTGTTTGCTGAAGCTAAATGAAATATAAAAACATAACCCCCCTGTATTTTGATGAGCCGTGGTGTCGCGGCGCTTAGCCGGCAGCATCCGGCTAAACGCCGCCGCAGGACTCGTCTCAGGTACAATTAATCTTAATTAAAGCCGAGTGTGACAAACAACACCGGCCTCCCGCCATTGTTCTGCCTTCATGGAGGAGCGCAGTCCCGGAGGAATAAAAGAATAAATTACATCACAAACAGTACAAATTAGAAAAATAAATAATCACATTTCACATTCGCAAGACTCAATGAAAAGAAGGAGATCAATAAATACAGTGGAATGGTGGACAAATACTATATATATTTGACATATATATATACACAAATGCAGTGAAAAGATGAACAGGACTGTGTCCTCGGGGACAGAGAGTCCTCCACCAGGAACTCCACCATCCTAACCCAAACCCTCCACCACCCTAACCCTGCAGACAGCGAGTCCTCCACCACCCTAACCCTGCAGACAGTGAGTCCTCCACCACCCTAACCCTGCAGACAGTGAGTCCTCCACCACCCTAACCCTGCAGACAGTGAGTCCTCCACCACCCTAACCCTGCAGACAGTGAGTCCTCCACCACCCTAACCCTGCAGACAGTGAGTCCTCCACCACCCTAACCCTGCAGACAGTGAGTCCTCCACCACCCTAAGCCTGCAGACAGCGAGTCCTCCACCACCCTAAGCCTGCAGACAGCGAGTCCTCCACCACCCTAACCCTGCAGACAGTGAGTCCTCCACCACCCTAACCCTGCAGACAGTGAGTCCTCCACCACCCTAAGCCTGCAGACAGCGAGTCCTCCACCACCCTAACCCTGCAGACAGTGAGTCCTCCACCACCCTAACCCTGCAGACAGTGAGTCCTCCACCACCCTAAGCCTGCAGACAGCGAGTCCTCCACCACCCTAACCCTGCAGACAGCGAGTCCTCCACCACCCTAACCCTGCAGACAGTGAGTCCTCCACCACCCTAACCCTGCAGACAGTGAGTCCTCCACCACCCTAACCCTGCAGACAGTGAGTCCTCCACCACCCTAAGCCTGCAGACAGCGAGTCCTCCACCACCCTAACCCTGCAGACAGCGAGTCCTCCACCACCCTAACCCTGCAGACAGCGAGTCCTCCACCACCCTAAGCCTGCAGACAGTGAGTCCTCCACCACCCTAAGCCTGCAGACAGTGAGTCCTCCACCACCCTAAGCCTGCAGACAGTGAGTCCTCCACCACCCTAAGCCTGCAGACAGTGAGTTCTCCACCACCCTAAGCCTGCAGACAGCGAGTCCTCCACCACCCTAAGCCTGCAGACAGTGAGTTCTCCACCACCCTAAGCCTGCAGACAGTGAGTCCTCCACCACCCTAAGCCTGCAGACAGTGAGTCCTCCACCACCCTAAGCCTGCAGACAGTGAGTTCTCCACCACCCTAAGCCTGCAGACAGTGAGTCCTCCACCACCCTAAGCCTGCAGACAGTGAGTTCTCCACCACCCTAAGCCTGCAGACAGCGAGTCCTCCACCACCCTAAGCCTGCAGACAGCGAGTCCTCCACCACCCTAACCCTGCAGACAGTGAGTTCTCCACCACCCTAAGCCTGCAGACAGCGAGTCCTCCACCACCCTAACCACTGAGCAGATCCTCTCCTGTCAGTCCACCAGTGAGTGGTGCTGCCCTGCTGACTGTCTGCTGACTGTCTCTAAAGAAAACAAAGGACAAAAAAGCAATTAAGTCCAGCAATAAAAGCCCAAGTACCATAACATGCTACATTAAATATCCATTGAGCTCCATAAATTAACAGCAAGCAGCTTCTCAAGCAGTTTGTCTCGTTGGAGTTGTTTACCTGTATGGAAGCTCATTGAAGGCAAGGAAGTGCATTAGGAATATTAATATTACATACTTTTTATTTAATAAATACATTGCATGATACTCTGTTGTCTGAAGTATAGATTGTAATTATTTCATAATTTTACAAAGTCAAAAAGTACTCATACACACAGCATGTGATTTGAGTATCGTCAATGTGGATAGCCAGAATCTTACCATTGAAGAAATTCATGAAGTCATTACTACTGAGGTCTGTAGGAATACACAGATCCACCGAGCTACTACTACTACTACTACTACTACTACTACTACTACTACTACTACTACTACTACTGAGGTCTGTAGGAATACACGGATCCACCAAGCTACTACTACTACTACTACTACTACTACTACTACTACTACTACTACTGAGGTCTGTAGGAATACACGGATCCACCAAGCTACTACTACTACTACTACTACTGAGGTCTGTAGGAATACACGGATCCACTGAGCTACTACTACTACTACTACTACTAATACTACTACTACTGAGGTCTATAGGAATACACGGATCCACTGAGCTACTACTACTACTACTACTACTACTACTGAGGTATATAGGAATACACAGATCCACTGAGCTACTACTACTACTACTACTACTACTACTACTACTGAGGTCTATAGGAATACATGGATCCACCGAGCTATGACTCTCAGCCAGCCTGGCCACAGTGCTAAAGAGAAACCTAGGGTTATTCTTGTTTTTCTCTATTAGTGATGAGTAGTAGGCTCCTCTGGCATTACGGAGGGCCTTCTTATATGTTCTCAGACTATCCCGCCAAATTAACCCAGATTCTTCTTAAATGTTGGAACGCCATATGCTTTCAAGCTTCCGTGATGTTTGCTTTAATTTGCGGGCACAGCCTGGGCTTACAAGAGCATATAAGTACATGTTACATGTTTAAAACTCAATTCCACCATAAAATATGAACAGAAACTATAAGTATAACTTGAGAGGACTTGAAAATGACTCGAGAGAGCTCCCCAAGTTACGGAAATTATTAATTTTCGTTGGGCTAGCTGGCTTGATGCTATACGTGATTAGCACACCTTTCTGTAAAGCTTACAACCTACAGATTCCGCCAGAACAAAGCCTAAGCAACATATCAACCACACTGCATCCAAAAAAATGAATAATTCCAGCGAAAAATAAATAAATATGAATTACCTTTCGATGAAACGGTATTCCAAATGGCCTATTTTGTACTCTAAATTACCCCCCGCTTCCGGGTCGCACTCTTGTTCAAAGTACAGCAAGAAAGTGAGGGCATTTTGAGTCCCAGCAGATCTAATACTCCGGGTCACAACATGTGATACTGAAGGGCTTTAGTCTCATTTGGATGGCTGCAGATGGATCCCATAGGCTTGCACGATTCAAAGGAGGGTTTTAGACTGACATCTGCCTCAGAATGGCAGAGTTAGTTTTGGTTGATTGAGTGTATATTACCGCTGTATGTGAATGTATTGAACACCATTAGTGATATAAAGTGAAATAAATAGGGTGTTAAATGAGAAAATGGCAATATCACCATGTACAATATATTTTGGAGATTCGGCTAAACTTCTGTACTAAATAAATAACTACAAATACTTTACTTCACTTAATCAAAGTAAAACTTTGCAGAGATACTGTTAACATATTGTGCTATTTTATAGTATAAAAAAGAAACCATATGCGTCATTTGAAAGATAAAATTAATCCTGGAAGTCTTTTTCTTCTGTGTTCTATCATCAAACCAATAAACCAGTAAAATATATACTGCTATATGAACATCTTAACTAGTCTCACAAGTGTTTTCTATACATTATACCTTTTGAAATGATTCAAATAGCCCTTGTGGTTGAGGAGATAGTCTCGATTTAGTATGGGTACGCAAACCATTCACACATTTTGATAAAACACGGCTGGGCTAATAAAGGTTTTAATGATCCTCGTTTTTAGAGGGGCTATCGAGTCCAGGGTCACTCTCAGTGAGCCATAAGACAAACTGATCAATCTGAGACAAACTAAAGTTAGTGCAGGAGTCCTCTGTTATATTGAGAGAGACTAAAGTTAGTACAGTCCTCTGTTATATTGAGACAGACTAAAGTTAGTACAGGTCTCTGTTATATTGAGAGAGACTAAAGTTAGTACAGTCCTCTGTTATATTGAGAGAGACTAAAGTTAGTACAGTCCTCTGTTATATTGAGACAGACTAAAGTTAGGACAGTCCTGTTATATTGAGACAGACTAAAGTTAGGACAGTCCTCTGTTATATTGAGACAGACTAAAGTTAGGACAGTCCTGTTATATTGAGACAGACTAAAGTTAGGACAGTCCTCTGTTATATTGAGACAGACTAAAGTTAGTACAGTCCTCTGTTATATTGAGACAGACTAAAGTTAGTACAGTCCTCTGTTATATTGAGACAGACTAAAGCTAGTACAGTCCTCTGTTATATTGAGACAGACTAAAGTTAGTACAGTCCTCTGTTATATTGAGAGAGACTAAAGTTAGTACAGGAGTCCTCTGTTATATTGAGACAGACTAAAGTTAGTACAGTCCTGTTATAATGAGACAGACTAAAGTTAGTACAGTCCTCTGTTATAATGAGACAGACTAAAGCTAGTACAGGAGTCCTCTGTTATATTGAGACAGACTAAAGTTAGTACAGTCCTCTGTTATATTGAGAGAGACTAAAGTTAGTACAGTCCTCTGTTATATTGAGACAGACTAAAGTTAGTATAGTCCTCTGTTATATTGAGAGAGACTAAAGTTAGTACAGTCCTGTTATAATGAGACAGACTAAAGTTAGTACAGTCCTCTGTTATAATGAGACAGACTAAAGCTAGTACAGGAGTCCTCTGTTATATTGAGACAGACTAAAGTTAGTACAGTCCTCTGTTATATTGAGAGAGACTAAAGTTAGTACAGTCCTCTGTTATATTGAGACAGACTAAAGTTAGTACAGTCCTCTGTTATATTGAGAGAGACTAAAGTTAGTACAGTCCTGTTATAATGAGACAGACTAAAGTTAGTACAGGAGTCCTCTGTTATAATGAGACAGACTAAAGCTAGTACAGGAGTCCTCTGTTATATTGAGACAGACTAAAGTTAGTACAGTCATCTGTTATATTGAGACAGACTAAAGTTAGTGCAGGAGTCCTCTGTTATATTGAGACAGACTAAAGTTAGTACAGTCCTCTGTTATATTGAGACAGACTAAAGCTAGTACAGGAGTCCTCTGTTATATTGAGAGAGACTAAAGTTAGTACAGTCCTGTTATAATGAGACAGACTAAAGTTAGTACAGTCCTCTGTTATAATGAGACAGACTAAAGTTAGTACAGGAGTCCTCTGTTATATTGAGACAGACTAAAGTTAGTACAGTCCTCTGTTATATTGAGAGAGACTAAAGTTAGTACAGGTCTCTGTTATATTGAGACAGACTAAAGTTAGTACAGGAGTCCTCTGTTATATTGAGACAGACTAAAGTTAGTACAGTCCTCTGTTATATTGAGACAGACTAAAGCTAGTACAGGAGTCCTCTGTTATATTGAGAGAGACTAAAGTTAGTACAGTCCTGTTATAATGAGACAGACTAAAGTTAGTACAGTCCTCTGTTATAATGAGACAGACTAAAGTTAGTACAGGAGTCCTCTGTTATATTGAGACAGACTAAAGTTAGTACAGTCCTCTGTTATATTGAGAGAGACTAAAGTTAGTACAGGAGTCCTCTGTTATATTGAGACAGACTAAAGTTAGTACAGGAGTCCTCTGTTATATTGAGACAGACTAAAGTTAGTACAGTCCTCTGTTATATTGAGAGAGACTAAAGTTAGTACAGTCCTGTTATAATGAGACAGACTAAAGTTAGTACAGGAGTCCTCTGTTATAATGAGACAGACTAAAGCTAGTACAGGAGTCCTCTGTTATATTGAGACAGACTAAAGTTAGTACAGTCATCTGTTATATTGAGACAGACTAAAGTTAGTGCAGGAGTCCTCTGTTATATTGAGACAGACTAAAGTTAGTACAGTCCTCTGTTATATTGAGACAGACTAAAGCTAGTACAGGAGTCCTCTGTTATATTGAGACAGACTAAAGTTAGTACAGTCCTCTGTTATATTGAGACAGACTAAAGTTAGTACAGGAGTCCTCTGTTATATTGAGAGAGACTAAAGTTAGTACAGGAGTCCTCTGTTATATTGAGACAGACTAAAGTTAGTACAGGAGTCCTCTGTTATATTGAGACAGACTAAAGTTAGTACAGTCCTCTGTTATATTGAGACAGACTAAAGCTAGTACAGGAGTCCTCTGTTATATTGAGACAGACTAAAGTTAGTACAGGAGTCCTCTGTTATAATGAGACAGACTAAAGTTAGTACAGTCCTCTGTTATATTGAGACAGACTAAAGTTAGTACAGGAGTCCTCTGTTATATTGAGAGAGACTAAAGTTAGTACAGGAGTCCTCTGTTATATTGAGACAGACTAAAGTTAGTACAGGAGTCCTCTGTTATATTGAGACAGACTAAAGTTAGTACAGTCCTCTGTTATATTGAGACAGACTAAAGCTAGTACAGGAGTCCTCTGTTATATTGAGACAGACTAAAGTTAGTACAGGAGTCCTCTGTTATAATGAGACAGACTAAAGTTAGTACAGTCCTCTGTTATAATGAGACAGACTAAAGTTAGTACAGTCCTCTGTTATATTGAGACAGACTAAAGTTAGTACAGGAGTCCTCTGTTATATTGAGACAGACTAAAGTTAGTACAGTCCTCTGTTATATTGAGACAGACTAAAGTTAGTACAGTCCTCTGTTATATTGAGACAGACTAAAGTTAGTACAGTCCTCTGTTATATTGAGACAGACTAAAGTTAGTACAGTCCTCTGTTATATTGAGACAGACTAAAGTTAGTACAGTCCTCTGTTATATTGAGACAGACTAAAGTTAGTACAGGAGTCCTCTGTTATATTGAGACAGACTAAAGTTAGTACAGGAGTCCTCTGTTATATTGAGACAGACTAAAGTTAGTACAGGAGTCCTCTGTTATATTGAGACAGACTAAAGTTAGTACAGTCCTCTGTTATATTGAGACAGACTAAAGTTAGTACAGGAGTCCTCTGTTATATTGAGACATGGTGATGAATCAAATACAGAAGGAATCTCTTCCTTAAATCTAGCATCAGACCGTCAGTTAGACATCTGGTGTAGAACTCTTGCCTAACACTGTACAATCCTGTAGTATAAACTCAAAAGTTATAAGACAATGGTCTGATAAAGAAGTGACCTCATCTCTCTTCCAGATGTCCTAGTTTTAATAGGTTTAATAAAGATGAGGACATACTTAGTTAGGTTTAATAAAGATGATGAAATACTTAGTTATGTTTAATAAAGATGATGAAATACTTAGTCAGGTTTCATAAAGATGATGAAATACTTAGTTATGTTTAATAAAGATGAGGACATACTTAGTTATGTTTAATAAAGATTATGAAATACTTAGTTATGTTTAATAAAGATGATGAAATACTTAGTCAGGTTTCATAAAGATGATGAAATACTTAGTTATGTTTAATAAAGATGAGGACATACTTAGTTATGTTTAATAAAGATTATGAAATACTTAGTTATGTTTCATAAAGATGATGAAATACTTAGTTAAGTTTAATAAAGATGTAACTAAACAGCGGGCAACTGAATAAAAGGGACCCGTCCACCGCCCCTCCCTGTCTGGCTGTTTTTCCATCTTTATACTCCCTCCTTCAAAAGTATGTGGATTACATACTAAATGATTTTTTGAATATCTACGAGTTCCAACGCATTATTTTGTGCAGGTAAAGCTCAGAACACTGGGAGAGAACAACCTGCATGATGTGTTGTTGTGTTAAACACACCAGCAGACCTCTCTCTGGGCCCGGCCCCAAGTTGGGGGGTCATGGAGATAAACGATCTTCAGACTGAATGGTTCTCTTCCCCCGACTGCAGGACTTTGAACACTTTGATTCCTCTCAGTGAGACAGTGAGACAGGTACTAATACATGAGACAGGTACTCTCACATGAGACAGGTACTCTTACATGAGACAGGTACTATTACATGAGACAGGTACTAATACATGAGACAGGTACTATTACATGAGACAGGTACTAATACATGAGACAGGTACTAATACATGAGACAGGTACTCTCACATGAGACAGGTACTCTTACATGAGACAGGTACTATTACATGAGACAGGTACTATTACATGAGACAGGTACTATTACATGAGACAGGTACTCTTACATGAGACAGGTACTCTTACATGAGACAGGTACTCTCACATGAGACAGGTACTCTCACATGAGACAGGTACTCGTACATGAGACAGGTACTATTACATGAGACAGGTACTAATACATGAGACAGGTACTATTACATGAGACAGGTACTAATACATGAGACAGGTACTAATACATGAGACAGGTACTCTCACATGAGACAGGTACTCTTACATGAGACAGGTACTATTACATGAGACAGGTACTATTACATGAGACAGGTACTCTTACATGAGACAGGTACTCTTACATGAGACAGGTACTATTACATGAGACAGGTACTATTACATGAGACAGGTACTCTTACATGAGACAGGTACTATTACATGAGACAGGTACTCTTACATGAGACAGGTACTATTACATGAGACAGGTACTCGTACATGAGACAGGTACTATTACATGAGACAGGTACTCGTACATGAGACAGGTACTATTACATGAGACAGGTACTATTACATGAGACAGGTACTATTACATGAGACAGGTACTCTTACATGAGACAGGTACTCTTACATGAGACAGGTACTATTACATGAGACAGGTACTATTACATGAGACAGGTACTAATACATGAGACAGGTACTCTCACATGAGACAGGTACTCTTACATGAGACAGGTACTATTACATGAGACAGGTACTATTACATGAGACAGGTACTATTACATGAGACAGGTACTCTTACATGAGACAGGTACTATTACATGAGACAGGTACTCTTACATGAGACAGGTACTATTACATGAGACAGGTACTCGTACATGAGACAGGTACTATTACATGAGAGAGGTACTATTACATGAGACAGGTACTCGTACATGAGACAGGTACTCTTACATGAGACAGGTACACTCACATGAGACAGGTACTCTTAAATGAGACAGGTACTATTACATGAGACAGGTACTATTACATGAGACAGGTACTCGTACATGAGACAGGTACTCTTACATGAGACAGGTACTCTTACATGAGACAGGTACTATTACATGAGACAGGTACTCTTACATGAGACAGGTACTATTACATGAGACAGGTACTATTACATGAGACAGGTACTCTCACATGAGACAGGTACTCGTACATGAGACAGGTACTATTACATGAGACAGGTACTCGTACATGAGACAGGTACTCTTACATGAGACAGGTACTATTACATGAGACAGGTACTCTTACATGAGACAGGTACTATTACATGAGACAGGTACTCTTACATGAGACAGGTACTATTACATGAGACAGGTACTATTACATGAGACAGGTACACTCACATGAGACAGGTACTCTTAAATGAGACAGGTACTCGTACATGAGACAGGTACTCTTACATGAGACAGGTACTCTTACATGAGACAGGTACTATTACATGAGACAGGTACTCTTACATGAGACAGGTACTCTTACATGAGACAGGTACTATTACATGAGACAGGTACTATTACATGAGACAGGTACTCTTACATGAGACAGGTACTCGTACATGAGACAGGTACTATTACATGAGACAGGTACTATTACATGAGACAGGTACTATTACATGAGAGAGGTACTCTTACATGAGACAGGTACTCTTACATGAGACAGGTACTCTTACATGAGACAGGTACTCGTACATGAGACAGGTACTATTACATGAGACAGGTACTATTACATGAGACAGGTACTCTTACATGAGACAGGTACTCTTACATGAGACAGGTACTATTACATGAGACAGGTACTCTTACATGAGACAGGTACTCTTACATGAGACAGGTACTCTTACATGAGACAGGTACTATTACATGAGACAGGTACTCGTACATGAGACAGGTACTAATACATGAGACAGGTACTCTTACATGAAACAGGTACTCTTACATGAGACAGGTACTATTACATGAGACAGGTACTCGTACATGAGACAGGTACTATTACATGAGACAGGTACTCGTACATGAGACAGGTACTATTACATGAGACAGGTACTCTTACATGAGACAGGTACTATTACATGAGACAGGTACTATTACATGAGACAGGTACTCTTACATGAGACAGGTACTATTACATGAGACCGGTACTCGTACATGAGACAGGTACTATTACATGAGACAGGTACTCTTACATGAGACAGGTACTATTACATGAGACAGGTACTCGTACATGAGACAGGTACTCTTACATGAGACAGGTACTATTACATGAGACAGGTACTATTACATGAGACAGGTACTCTTACATGAGACAGGTACTATTACATGAGACAGGTACTCGTACATGAGACAGGTACTCTTACATGAGACAGGTACTATTACATGAGACAGGTACTCGTACATGAGACAGGTACTATTACATGAGACAGGTACTCGTACATGAGACAGGTACTATTACATGAGACAGGTACTATTACATGAGACAGGTACTATTACATGAGACAGGTACTCTTACATGAGACAGGTACTCTTACATGAGACAGGTACTATTACATGAGACAGGTACTCTTACATGAGACAGGTACTATTACATGAGACAGGTACTCTTACATGAGACAGGTACTATTACATGAGACAGGTACTCTTACATGAGACAGGTACTCTTACATGAGACAGGTACTCGTACATGAGACAGGTACTATTACATGAGACAGGTACTCATACATGAGACAGGTACTCTTGCATGCAACAGATTCAGTTTAAACTCCTGGCTAAGAGATGAAGCCAGAACAACCATTAAGCAGGTTTGAGTGGACCTTAAAGAGCGCCGTGGTGCTGACTTCATCACTGAGAACAAACAGCGCTTTAGGAAACGAGCTCGCGTCTCTGATGAATCTGCCACCGCGCCCAGACGGCTCATTCCGGCGACGTTGGCCCAGCGTTATGGCCACCATCATCAGATTAATAACCTCCACTCTGGACCGGTGCGGCGATTCAGCCACGGGTTAATTAAACATTTACATATAGATGCCCAGCTTCTATTGTAGCGGGGGATAGTTTATACCATCAATATGCACTTTAATCAGAAACTACAGGCGGCGTATGTTAGCGTGCTCCGTGCTAATTGGCACCATGCTGGCTGCTGTTTGGGACTCTGAGACAAACGGAGTTCACACTCTCACAGCTTTTTCTCTCTTTACATCTTCCTGATCTGTATTCCTATTTTGACGGGACTCTCTTCATCCCTCGCGTCCCCTAAATGAACCGAAACATCCTATTTTGTACATTACATGGCTTTAATTTGATCATTGAATCCAGATGAAGTCTTCATTACACTGAGCTCCTCTTCTCTTCCTCTTTCACTCCTCCTCTCCTCTTCTTTCTCTCCGTCTGGATAAACTATTGTCTCTTCAATGCACATTACTAACTCTACTTTCTTTTTCCATGGATTCATGGCTGCCTGGAACCGGTCCTGCCCCGGGTCCTTCCCCGGGTCCTGCCCCGGGTCCTGCCCCCGGTCCTGCCCCCGGTCCTGCCCCCGGTCCTGCCCCCTGCCTGGAACCGGTCCTGCCTGCTGCCATGGCCCTGCTGATGCCCCCCCCTCCCCCTCCTCTCTACCGCCTTCTGCTTCATGGATCGTGGATTATCTGGATCATGGACCATGCCTACTACTCATTATATGAATACTTTCTGTCATATTAATTGAATGTGCTGTAACTACGCTATTCATTCTGGCCACATGACATCTATTGCTTCTGTCCATCCGGGGAGAGGGATCCTCCTCTGTTGCTCTCCCTCAGGTTTCTTCCTGTTTTCCCTGTGAAAGGGTTTTTACTATCTTTATTTGGGGAGTTTTTCCTGATCCGATGTGAGGTCCCGGGACAGGATGTTATGTGTATAGATTGTAAAGACTCTTCTGCATTGGCTTCACCTGAACACCAGAGTACCTGAGCACCAGAGTACCTGAGTACCTGAGTTTTTGTGTTTGTTTCCTGTCCTCTGCATTGAGAGAGGCAGTGAGACGGTTAACATGCTGCAGTCTGAGGCCTCATTATTCCTGTCTGTCCCTCTGCAGACAGACAAGTGGAAACATCCTCTTTCCTCTCCTCCTCTGTCAGAGCCGAGGAGGAGAGGAAGCCTCCCTCTCTGCAGCAAAGTGACAGCCAGTCTAATTGGGATTAATCAACTGGCAGCTCAAGTTGAGTGGCGGCGTCGCGATCTGAAGAGAAATGGCATTGACCCAAAGAGAGAGGTGTGCAGCGCCCTGGGGTCAGTTCCCATTCATCTTCCTCAGCATTGCATTATTATTCCCAACTCCACCACAGAAGAAGAAGGAACCTCTTTAGGATTTCCGGGGTTAAGTACAAAAAGCTAGAGATGGAGAATAGAAACTGAACTAATCAAAAAAGAAATAAAAAGAGCAGCACTTGACAGTTTTCTTTCCGGCGAACATAAAAAAAAGAGAAAGCATGAAAGCCGCTTGTGGAAGAAGGAGCGGCGGCAGCGCTACATTATTCTTTTTTATTCTCTTACTCGCAGCCATCACTTTGAATTACAGAGGGAATCTTTTTGCTGAGAGTCGGGCGTTGAAGAGGAAAGAAATCAAAAATTCATCTGAGAGACTTTCAGGAGCGAAGAGAGAGAGCAAGAGACGAGGAGGAGGAGGAGTGTTTTGTGCTGGAACCAACATTTGCAGAAAGTTCCATCTCCTTAAGCAATTATTAGCGGTGATAGTTTGACATGTTCAAGAGTTGTCAACAACTGGCTTTAAACAAAAGTACAAAGCAGAAATAAACACGGCCCGCGGGGGAATTAACTTGAGGGATGTGCCGGATGAATTAAACATGAGCTGCTTCTTCTGCGGAGCGTCTGTATGGAAAGCAAGCGGGGCCAAACCAAATGAACTCACTGCTGCTCTCACTTCATTCATTCAAACGAGGACTCACTCGCCGACCTCCCGTCAGAGTGATCATGAGAAGCAGGACGTGAAACAATAGAAGAACAATAGCAGGTGGAATCCCTTCCACTCACCATTTATGGAAATGTATGTTCATCAAACTTTCTTTCTGAATTCAGCACATTGTGAACGTTTAGGCAGCCCAGAGATTTGATATAAGATAACAGACTCTGTTGTACAGCGCAGACGGGAGCAGCTGCTCGCATCATCCCATCGACATGTAATGAAGCGACCCCCGACTCCCCAGGGGGTCCTTGTTTCCAGTCCTCTTTCTGTTCCAACTCCATTTACCCAAATGTATTCGTGCTCTCTCTCCGCTAATTAGCAAAGTGCTTCACATATAAAAGACCAACGTTTTATCTCTTTAATCTCTTATTCTCTTGTAGTTCTTGGAAATTAAAACACTGACTGTTTTTTCTTCTTCTATTATTACTTTTATTGAAGCAGGAAAGAGTGAAATTCAAATTTGGCGTCGGAGTTTACAAGTATTATTGACCCTAACCCGATTTGACATATATTGATAAATTGATAAATACACGATGGTGGACACAATGGTGGATAAGATGGTGGGTATGATGATGGAAACAATGGTGGAAACGATGGTGGACACAATGGTGGAAACGATGGTGGACACAATGGTGGATAAGATGGTGGACATGATGGAAACAATGGTAGACACGATGGTGGACACGATGGTGGATAAGATGGCGGTGGATATGATGATGGAAACAATGGTAGACACAATGGTGGACACGATGGTGGGTATGATGATGGAAACAATGGTGGAAACGATGGTGGGTATGATGATGGAAACAATGGTGAAAACGATGGTGGACACAATGGTGGATAAGATGGTGGACACGATGGTGGGTATGATGATGGAAACAATGGTGGACACGATGGTGGATAAGATGGTGGATATGATGGTGGAAACAATGGTGGACACGATGGTGGACACGATGGTGGAGAGACGGCAGCTTGTTTACCTCATGGCACACATGCTCACAAAGACACACACACACACACACACACACACACACACACACACACACTCACACATAAACACACACTCACACAGACACACAGACACACTCTCTCTCTCTCTCTCACACACACACACATAAACACACACACACACACACACACACACACACACACACACACACAGAAACACACACTCACACAGACACACAGACACACACTCTCTCTCTCTCTCTCTCACACACACACATAAACACACACACACACACACACACACACACACACACACACACACACACACACACACACACACATAAACACACACTCACACAGACACACAGACACACTCTCTCTCTCTCTCACACACACACATAAACACACACACACACACACACACAGAAACACACACTCACACAGACACACAGACACACACTCTCTCTCTCTCTCACACACACACACATAAACACACACACACACAGAAACACACACTCACACAGACACACAGACACACACTCTCTCTCTCTCTCACACACACACACATAAACACACACACACACAGAAACACACACTCACACAGACACACAGACACACACTCTCTCTCTCTCTCACACACACACATAAACACACACACACACACACAGAAACACACACTCACACAGACACACAGACACACACTCTCTCTCTCTCTCTCTCACACACACACACACACACACACGCACACACACAGCTCTAATCCCATCAGCTCGTCTCACGGTTAATTCAGGCGACGTCAATGCCGAGCGGAACCATTCAAGATCGTCTTCTCCACCGCACACGAGAATATTATGATGAACAAGAATATTATTAACAGGAAGTCGTGGAGCGGCGGCGTCTTCTTCTTCTCTGTATCAGAGAGGAGTCATTTTCTCTCATCACGCAGCCTTCGCTCTTCATAATAATATAATATATATATATACATAATCCATTAGCTGCGATCAGAAGGCTGCTGATTGATTCAAACGTGTGTTGAGCAGCAGGAGGTGCATTCAGAGATATATACAGTATATATACAGTATATATATATATATATATATATATATATATATATATAATACACATATACATATTTACAGCGGGTGAAATAAGTATTGACCACATCACCATGTTCCTCCGTAAATATATTTCTAAAGGAGCTATTGCCATGAAATGTTCACCATATGTCGGTAACAACCCAAGACATCCAGACATACAAAGAAAACCAAACAAATATGTTCAGAAATTAAGTTATGTGTAATATTTATTTTTAATTTAAAATGTATTTAACCAGGAAAAGGCTCATTGAGATTAAAAATCTCCTTTACAAGAGTGTCCTGGCCAAGACAGCAGTAGCACATTAAACAAAGTTTCAGACATACAACATGAATCATAAAACAGTGACAGAACATTTTTAGATCACGGCATGAGTAAAAACAAAACTAAGACTCAAGACTCAAGTCATCATATCCTAGTTCACTCAGCTGCACATCCTCAGTCAAAACATCTACAACCAGATGAACCTTCCTCCAACTCTTTCAATCTATTTTTAAAAACACCTAAAGAGACCGGCTCCCGGAGACCCAAATCAGTCTGCAGCAAATTCCAAGCCGCAGGAGCAGCAAACCTAAAACCCCTTTTTCCCATTTGGAGACGGACGTTGGGGACAGAAAACAAGAGTAGGCCTTGCGCATGTGTCACAGAGCGAAGACGGTAGCTACCAGCATTTTTCTGATAAATTAACTTGCACAGATAAGATGGAAGTACATTAAGAATTGACTTATAAATAATGACATGCCAATGTCTTAGTCTACGGATGGACAATGCAGGCCAACCAACCCTAGCATACAGCGAGCAATGGTGAGTAAGGCCCTTAAGATTTGTTATGAAAATAAAATGGAATGACACAGGGAAAAAGTATCGAACATGCTGACTGAAATGTATTTAATACTAAAAGCCTTTGTTGGTTCCAGACGCCTCCTGTATGATAAACTAGTCTCATGCATTGCTCAGCTGTGATTTTGGTTCCACACAAACTGTCTTCACATCTTGAAGCTTCTATGAACTGTGATCTTTAGTTCTTTCCATAGATGTTCTCTTGGATTCCAGTCAGCTGATTGGCTGGTTAGTTCTAGCAGCTTTATTTTCTTTCTCTGAAACCAGTTGAGAGTTTCCTTGGCCGTGTGTTTGAGATCATCGTCTTGCTGAGATGTCCACCCTCGTTTCATCTTCATCATCCTGGTAGATGCGAGCAGATTTTTATCAAGAATGTCTCCGTACATTTTTCCATTTTTGTTTGCTGCTGCGCCGGGCGCGGCGGGTCCCTCAGGAGGGGTCGTCGGACAGTGAAGGTGAGGCTCCCGCTGCCATGGTGGGACAGGAGGGGGAGGAGGAGAGTGGTGGTGGTGATAGCAGGAGAGTGTGCTAGCTAACATGTTGTGGATAAACACTCATTCACTAAATGTTCAGAAACGTTGTCTATGAACTTTACTTGACATAATAGATAGCGTGTGGTGTAAATCTAGTTCTAAAGTGTTGGAAAATGAAATACTATCCTGATTAATTAACCACTATTTTATGGTGCTGTGGTTTGAGCATGCAGATCTGCTTTTTCACAATTTTTATAATTACAAATCAGGTCACCAGAGTTAAAGTGTTTTAAGTATCAATACACTTTCTTCAAGCCCACTGTCCAATTTGTTCAAATATGCTTTACCTATTTTTTTCTGTCAGTGTTTATGGTTTATTGTCCTTGCTTTTCTTTTTTTTAACACTTATTTATGGAAATCTTCAGATTAAATTACATCAAATAAGAGACAAGGAGACAATGACCCATTTCACATTATACAGTTAAAACTAATGAAAGACTGATTAACTACTGTTACAATAATGTTGTCTGTCTTTCACAGGGCTGAGGAGACTTTATATCTGTTCCAGTGTGTGCTTTGTGAGGGACCTACAGTTGTCTTCCAGTGCCACTGTCCTGATGTACTTTAGCCAGTATCCTCCTTGTAAGAGCAATACACTCTTTTCTTGGCTATCTATTATACATTTATTTTAGTCAACACTTGACAACTTGAATGGATATTAATAACATCTTTTGTTTCTGTCTTTCACAGGGAGTTCTATTTGTATTTTTATGAGTATTTGTATAAATAAACACTCTTGAATCTTAAATCCTTTCTCCAGTATCCTTCTTAAGAGCAAGTGAGCAACATACTGTGTAGTCATCATTTATTTGATTCAATGCTCCAGAATATCAAGGGATATTATTCAGTATAGTAGTGTTATTAAGGGCTTGTGTGATTATATGTACAGTACATCAACGGACCGAGTTGGCACAGTATCTGTGCGCGGATTGTGGTGGGTTAGTCTGGACCAAAAAGTCCAGGGCCGAATTTTTGTCCCAGTCCAGGCCTGAGCAACGTCGGTTTATGATGACTGCGGCCGCCTGACAGCTGATCACATCTGATCACATCTGATCAGCTTCAGTCGCTTTAACAGCTGACGGAGTTTTGTCCGGAGAGTTTTTAGCGAACATTAAAATATTGATCAAAATGATTGTATGTTTTCAGTTGATTTAATGGTGTTAAACTACTACTTATATTAATAAAGACAAAGTTATCATGAGTGTCAGAGTGGAGATGTTTTCTCTGTCGTCTGTTACCGTTTAATAAACTGCATTGAGTATTTATATACTGTGATGTGTCCTGCTTATACGCGCAGGATCCATTTCTACAGGCGGAATGCGTCTTATTTATTTATTTATTATTTACGTCGGTATGTTTTGAAATTCTGATTGTGACATCATTATAAAATAACCCACAATATAAATATAGTTTCTCTTCATTACGTGTTGTAAAGTGTTTCCTCTCTCCAGCTCGCTCTGATTTTAATTACATACATAATACAAGTTATTGAGGGAAACAACAGATCAAATCTTTGAAGACAGTTGTTTGTGGTCCTTTTGTTGTTCAGACTTACAATGAACATATTTTAACCAGATTGTGAATAAGAAAACAGATTTAATATATAGCTTGAGTTTAATCTGTGATCGTCTTCACTCTGGGGCTCCTCTGATTTCCCTCCTCGCTCCTCGCTCCTCCGAACTGAATAAGAGCTTTGGGATGGCCGTCAAGATGGCGGCGCAGAACCACTTCCGGTTCAATCGAGGAGTGAGGAGCGAGGAAACGACAATTTAGAGACTTGGGATGTACCCGAGGTGTTCTTGGAGAGGTGTGCAGTGCCCTTTGACCTCCTAACATGGTGTATGATGACATCCAGAGAGTTCCATTGTGGTCTATTCTCCCAGTATTCCACAGGCTGTCTAAATGTTTTGCCGCAAACTTTAAACCATCTTCAACATGTTTCTTCAGATGGAGTCTCGGTGGTGAGCGTGCATACAGACCACGTGTTGATGATTACTTATTGTTTTCTTTAAACAACTGGACCTGTGATCCAGGGCCCTATTCTTCGTACCTGGCTTACTGAGTTAGCCGGATAGTGTTCAGGATAAGATGACTTAGGTCAGGCTTTTCGGTTCCTCGAAGTAAGTTTAGATAAATCACCATAGCAATACATCCAAAAATGTAAACCTGCTCCAGCGCAGGCTAACTGAAAGTCACTGGATAAGCTGGCCACTCCCACCGGACAAAAAAGGCAGCTCCCTTCCTCATTGATGAAGGAGCGATATTAGTTATATTAGTTTTAGAGGGAGAGAGTTCTTCCAGATCGCCAAGATCTGTTCTCACATCATCATGACTTCCTGTACGAGCTCACATCATCATGATGACTTCCTGTACGAGCTCACATCATCATGATGACTTCCTGTACGAGCTCACATCATCATGACTTCCTGTACGCGGCGCAATAGATTCTGCTGACAAGGAATCATTTATTTACGGGAGCTTCTCGAGCCGGACATTGATCACCACAGTATAGACCAGGGGTGGGCACATTTTTTGACTCGCGGGCCACAATGGGTTCTAAAATTTGACAGAGGGGCCGGGCCAGGACCAGATGGATGGAGTGTTTGTGTGAACTAATATAAATGATATGTAAAAATCATTACATGAAAGGATTTGGCCTTTAACAGGTAGCAAAGCATTAATTTGCAAGGCAATTTAACAAATTGCACGAATTGCAACTAACGATTATTTTAATAATCGATTAATTGGTTGATTATTTTTTCGATTAATCGATGAATCGGATAAAAAAATCAAAAAACCATTAATTTCCAACCCTTTATTCAAAAACAGAACTGACAGTGCAAATTCACAGTGCAAAACATCTCCAGAAAGCACAAACAGGTTGCTCCTTAAATTAAAACAAAGAAAAATAAATGGACTAACACTAAAAACATACACATGTATGCTTTACATCTGCCAAATGCGAGCCCCTTTTACTGTAATTGATCTCCTTGGAGCAGAGGCTCCATTTAGCATACCCCGCTTTATCAATATGTATGAAACACTGGACAGAGGGAAGCTGTACTGCTCCTCACGTCTGTTCTGACCTCTTCATCTCAGCTCTGCATCAAGCTGCGCTGCATATAGAGCGTCCTCTTCCTTAAACTCTTTCATTCTGGGTCTCTTACGACCACGACATCACGTTGTTGGCTAAGCCCAACGACGTGATTTGATTCATTCTGCTTTGAGTAAAAAAACAACCTGCAGCCAGATCCTCCGGTGTGCCGGTTTAACGTTAAGGAGTGACTGGTGAACTGAACCAGACCGGGGGGTTACGGCATGTTTCATCACGTTACGTTTTTTTACAAGCAAGACTGAACTGTAACGGAACATAAAGTAACTTTAACGACACTACACAACCCAAACACGTTAGCTAACGTGATAGCAAGTCGACTAGCTTCCATTAAAAACAAGTTTGAGGGAAATGAAGACGCTGTCGACATCTTAACGCTGATTGGCCAAGACTCGACACGTCACATCAAAGATCTTCCATTTTTCTCAGTGTCTCACTCCAATCTCAGAAACGCTGGCGGCCAGTTGCACTGCTCCGCTCTTTTTTTTCTTTCTCCGCGATTTATTGACAACGAATCGATGATGAAATTCGTTGCCAACACTTTTGATAATCGATTTGTTGTTACAGCCCTAATAATAATATTTGGACAAGTTCGGCGGGCCGGATTATAAAGCCCAACGGGCTGTACTTTGCCCATGTCTGGTACAGACTATCACCCGCTGCATGCCGCGCTGTTCTTAAGTTTATTTAGCGGTTAAGAAACTTATGGATGTGTTGAAAGCACTCAGTGTTATTAGTACACCATACATATCATTATTGTAGAACATAATTAAGGTGGACTCGTGATAAGAAGAATACAGAGAATCACACACAATTCATTTTCACTGCTTCAATTGATTGAATTTCTGATTATGAATAATAAATACATACTGATCCACCCATACACATATTCAAACTCCTAGTTATATGGTAATCTACACCTACATGAATATACACATATATTGTACATGTATTACGCATACAGTACATATATCCTCATAAGTGTATATGTATTTGTATACTACTGTCAGCAGGCACATTTAAATAAATATAATCTGATTGATTTGGGTGATGACGCACTTAAAATTTGCCGACACATTTTCCCAACACTGACGCATTGAACTTGTCTGATATATTTGCACCAACAACGTTGCAAAACCGATGTGAATATTCGCAACACGTTTGCTGTGAATGATTATGGTATTGACTTCCTCATATGCATTCATGATCATCTCCTGCTTCTCAGCGGAGAAATAAAAAGAGGTTCCTCTGAGTTTATTTCCCACTGTACTGTTAGAGCATCGTGGTGTCAATGCTCCATTATTATCCCTTCTGAAGAGAAACGGTCACGCGCATTAATCCAGATGACTGACGTCTGGTCAGAATTAACGAGACTGTTTCAGCGCGGATCAGCCGTGGAGAAACCCAGTTAGCCTGACGTCAATCATCTCGCTAATTTAAGCTGGATAATAGCACATTAGCTCGACTTTGTTGAACCACACACACACACACACACACACACACACACACACACACACACACACACACACACACACACACACACACACCGGCTCTGTCGGGGAAAACGAGGGGAGGCGGGATCTGTTTTTATATTAACGAAGGTTGGTGCACAGATGTCACGGTGTTAAAGGAATCATGCAGCCCGCACCTAGAAACAATTTTAATAGACTGCAAACCATTTTATTCACCGCAGGAGTTTTCCTCATTCATCCTGGTCGGTGTGTACATCCCACCTCAGGCCTGTGTGAGTGAGGCACTCCAACACCTGGCAGAGCAGATCACCACCATGGAGCACAGACACCCAGACTCCCTGCTCATTGTTCTTGGGGACTTTAATAGAGCAAACCTCAGCAAAGAACTGCCAAAATACAGACAGCATATTAAGTGTAGCACCAGGGACAAAAACACACTGGACCACTGCTACACTGTACTGAAGGATGCATACCGCTCAGTCCCTCGTGCAGCTTTGGGACTCTCTGATCACTGTCTGGTTCATCTTCTCCCGTCCTACAGGCAGAAACTAAAATATGCAAAGCCTGTGGTGAAGACTGTGAAGAGATGGACCAACGAGGCCAAGCTGGAGCTACAGTCCTGCTTTGCCTCCACTGATTGGAGTGTTTTTGAGGCTGCTGCTACAGACCTGGATGAGCTCACTGACACTGTGACGTCATATATCAGCTTTTGTGAGGACATGTGTGTGCCGACAAAAACCTTCTGCACATACAACAACAATAAACCCTGGTTCACTGCAGGACTCAGGCAGCTTCGTCGTGCCAAAGAGGAGGCCTACAGAGGGGGGGACAGGATTCTGTACAACAAGGCCAGGAACACTCTAACGAGGGAGATCAAGGTAGCTAAGAAGAGCTACACGGATAAGCTGGAAAAAAAGTTTTCAGCCAACGACCCCTCGTCAGTTTGGAGAGGCCTGGAGGTACTCACCAACTACAAGAGACCATCTCCCCCCACTGAGGACAATCACCGACTGGCTGACGACCTGAATGTCTTCTATTGCAGGTTTGACAAGCCCACTTCTACACCGCCCAACTGCTCCATCATCAAATTACCACCTCCACTCTCTGCCTCACCTCTCCCATCCAACCCCCTACCGGCACTGAGGATCTGCGAAGAGGATGTGAGTCGGCTCTTTCAGAGACAGAAGATCAGGAAGGCTCCGGGCCCAGACGGTGTGTCCCCCTCCTGCCTGAAAGTATGTGCTGACCAGCTGGCCCCCATCTTCACGGAGATCTTCAACCGATCACTGGAGCTATGTGAAGTCCCTTCCTGCTTCAAGCGCTCCTTGATCATCCCGGTCCCCAAGAAATCCTCCATCACAGGATTAAATGACTACAGACCCGTCGCCCTGACGTCTGTGGTCATGAAGTCCTTTGAGAGGCTGGTGTTGACCCATCTGAAGGACATCACAGGGCCCCTGCTGGACCTCCTGCAGTTTGCCTACCGTGCAAACAGGTCGGTGGATGATGCAGTAAATATGGGACTGCACCATATTCTGCAACACCTCGACTCCCCAGGGAGATATGCAAGGGTTCTGTTTGTGGACTTCAGCTCTGCATTCAACACGATCATCCCAGAGGTTCTTCAACCCAAACTCTCCCAGCTCACCGTGCCAGCCCCCACCTGCCGGTGGATCACAAACTTCCTGACAGACAGGACGCAGCAGGTGAGGCTGGGAAAAATCATATCCAGCACCCGGACTATAAGCACTGGCGCCCCCCAGGGATGTGTGCTCTCTCCACTGCTCTTCTCCCTCTACACCAATGACTGCACCTCAGGGGACCCGTCTGTTAAACTCCTGAAGTTCGCAGACGACACAACGGTCATCGGCCTCATCAGCGACGGGGACGAGTCTGCGTACAGACGGGAGGTTGAACAGCTGGTCCTCTGGTGTGGTCAGAACCACCTGGAGCTGAACAAGGCCAAAACTGTAGAGATGACAGTAGACTTCAGGAGGAGCCCCCCAACACTACCCCCCCCCCCCCCCCCCCCCCCCGCTAACAATACACAACAGCACTGTTTCTGCGGTGGAGACCTTCAAGTTTCTGGGATCCACAATCTCCCGGGACCTGAAGTGGACCGCCAACATCAACACCATCCGGAAAAAGGCCCAGCAGAGGCTGTACTTCCTGCGCCAGCTCAGGAAGTTCAACCTGCCTCAGGAGCTGCTGATCCTGTTCTACACCGCCATCATCCAGTCTGTCCTCTGCTCCTCCATCACTGTGGTCTGGATCACCAAACAGGACAGAGTCAGACTCCAGCGGATCGTCAGGTCTGCAGAGAGAACCATTGGTTCCAGCCTGCCCTCCATCCTGGACTTGCACACCTCCAGAGTCAGGAAGCGGACTGTAAAGATCACCACAGACCCCTCACACCCTGGACACAAGCTGTTCCAACTCCTCCCCTCTGGAAGGCGCTACAGAGCACTGTACACCAAAACCACCAGACACAGGAACAGCTTCTTCCCACTGGCCGTCACTCTGATGAACAGTTAAACAGACTCTTCATCTGCACTATCTGCACTTTTTTGTTGTTTTACTACTGTCTTTAATGTCCTTTTTATATTTTTTTTATATTTATCTTGTATATTGTGTGTGGAAAAAAAAGTACGAAGAGCAAGTGAAACCGGAGTCAAATTCCATGTATGTGCAAATTTACATGGCCATTAAAGCTGATTCTGATTCTGATGTTCACAGCTGGTGACGTTTCACATAAACATTTAAACAAACCGGACTGAAGTCAAATAGAAAATAAAAATGATTCAGGAAAGAAAGACATTTAACAAAATCAGTAATAATATTAATATTAATTACTTAATTACTTAATTAATTAGTATAATATTAATAATCGTTTTATACGTTTTATATGTTTTATACACATGTCATATACATTTATATATGTACACATGCATGTCAGATTATTAGACTGAAGCATTCTGGGTAAACACATCCCCTCTAACGATGCCGTGAACAAAGCGAAGGCTGTTCAGGTACTTCAAGGACAGGACATGAAAACAGGAAAGAGCAGCGTTTAAAAACACAAACAAACTGCACACGCATAAGAAAAGCTGATTTTCTTCTGCTGCTGCAATTTCTTCATCATTTCATAAAAATGACAAATATAATTTTCCTGTGGAGGATATCAATTAAAACAGTTCATCTTCATTCCTGTCAGCGGGTAAATTAATATTTGTGGAGCCATAAAATCCACCAAAGGGTCCCAGTACAGATCCTCCCATCGATCAGCTGCTTCACTCCCAGTACAAACCAGCGCCGCCTGAAAAACAGCCCTAATTTAGTCCGTCCTTATGTATTTATCAAGATGAATAATCCAGACGAGGCGGGACCCGTCAGCGGCGGTCGCTCCCACACTCCAGCATGCTGGCGATCAGCGGCCCATGAGTAAACAGGAAGAAGCGCTGGCCTCGGCACATTTAAAAGGCAATGGCTATTATTTATTTCCTCCTTGTTATTAACGCCGGATGCGATATTATTCTAATTATATCAGAGCAATCAGCAGCAGCCCGTCTCCTCCATTTGTCTTTCACACCGTCTCCTAATTCAATGAGACATAAAACACTTAAATCAAAGCGAGATGCAGAGGTCAGGAGTTTCCTCCCCGTGCCTCTGTGCTCATTGCTGCGCTGTAATTGTGTCCGTCCCCTGCCGGGAGACCAACATCCCATCAGACCAACGCCGCACTAATGTGTTAGTTTGTCTCCAATGCTAATATGGACTTTGTTGTGGACGAGGCTCCGCTGAACTCAGATCAACTGAAAACATCGGTGAGGACAACACGAGATGCTAGTGAGGGGACAAGGAGCGCGATGCAAGACGTTGGGACCATAGCACCAGAGGACACTGAGGACAACACAAGATGCTAGTGAGGGACCACAAGAGAAGACACAAATAAGTGTTTGCATTTGGAGATGTTGTCCTACAACAAGTTTGTAGCTCCAGGATTGAAACTCAGAAACAGAAAAAGTTAAATTATTTCTGATGAGCTCTGGTTTCGGAAAGGTTTGTGTGAGCGGTCCTTCATGTGTTTTGGCTACAGTGTGTGTGTGTGTGTGTGTGTGTGTGTGTGTGTGTGTATGTATCTGTGTGTGTCTGTGGAGGTAGTGGGGGAGGAGTTTTTATAATAGTATTTAATTTATCACTTAAAGTGGTGGGCGACCTCTGGGCGTCCCGGTCCCATCACCTCCTCAGCTGCTCCCTTTAATTGTCGGAGCTGAGGGAGTAAATGAAAATCAACTGGCCTCATAATGAATGGAGGCCATTACTCTGCTTAACCACACACACACACAGGAGTCGGTACTCACCCTGAGCCTCCTGTCCAGCACCCTGAGCCTCTTCTCCAGACCTTAAACTCTTTGTCATATTACATACTTTTTACATACATGAAATAGGTATTCTGCATTTAACCCATCCTTGAGCAGTGGGCTGCTAAAAAGCATCCGGGGAGCAACTAGGGGTTCAGTGTCTTCTCAAGGACCCTTCGACATACAAACTATGGGGAGACCAGGGATCGAACTGTGAACCTTGCAGTTTCAGGACGACAACTCTACCCATGAACTACAGACACCCCTACAGCGTGACCACAGATTACTGGTGAATGCAGTCTCAGTGAACTCTGTGGTCTCATGGACTCTGTAGACTCTGAGGTCTCTGAGGTCTCTGTGGACTCTGAGGTCTCTGTAGACTCTGTGGACTCAGTGGACTACGTGGACTCAGTGGACTCAGTAGACTTGGTGGTCTTATGGTCTCTGTGGACTCTGTAGACTATGTGGTCTAGGTGGACTCGGTGGATTCGGTGGACTCGGTGGTCTCATTATCTCATGGTCTCTGTGGATGCTGTAGACTTGGTGGACTCTGTAGACTCAGTGGACTCAATGAACTCTGTGGTCTCTGTTGGCTCATGGTCTCTGTGGTCTTATGGTCTTTGTGGTCTCATGGTCTCTGTGGTCTCATGGTCTCTGTGGACTCTGTGGTCTCTGTGGTCTCATGGTCTCTGTGGTCTCATGGTCTCTGTGGACTCTGTGGTCTCTGTTGTCTCATGGTCTCTGTGGTCTCATGGTCTCATGGTCTCTGTGATCTCATGGTCTCTGTGGTCTCATGGTCTCATGGTCTCTGTGGTCTCATGGTCTCTGTGGTCTCATGGTCTCATGGTCTCTGTGGTCTCATGGTCTCTGTGGTCTCATGGTCTCTGTGGTCTCATGGTCTCATGGTATCATGGTCTCTGTGGACCCTGTGCACCGCGGCCTACACCAGCACTGCAGGACTGCTCTGAGCTGTCTGGGACAGATTAGTGGAGGCGTCTTCATACAGGACAAAGTAATGAAACGCCTCAGCGTCTCTGTGCTAAAGGGTTCATTACAGCCGTCATCAATCCTTCCTCTTCCTGAAGCTTTACATTCATCAGGAAAATTAAAAAGTGTCATGTCTGCGGTGATTTGTATTCTTCCATCAAAAACACACACCGAGCTGCTTTAATTTGCATATTCTCAGGAGGTAATAATAACTCATTGGGCCGGCTCGGCTCGCACAGACCGCTGAGATGAGTCTCTCAGCAGGAAGGCTGCAAGGACGAGGAGACGAGGAGACGATGATACGAGGGGACGAGGAGACGAGGAGACGAGGGGACGAGGAGACGGACATGGGAAGATGGATAAAGCCATCATGACTGGAGGCCCCACAAACCACGCCAAAACCTGTGACTAATTCATGGCTTTCACGTTAATGTATAGTGTGTGCTTTAATCTGTGCATAACTGAATTCTGATGTTTTCACACTTTAAATGAACTTGAAGTGTTTTAACCAAACTGGATGAAAAAAAAGAGTCACGGTCTGGTTCCAACTCTGTTGCTGTTGTTGCTCTTAAAATAGATGATGGGTCGTTGGGCATTCCTGTCAGTTAAAGGCTCCGCACATCTCTGGACCCAGGCCCGTGTACCATGTGATCTCCATCCTGTTATCTTTGGGTCACCTTTTGAAAGAACATGAATACAAACCAACTGTTGAATGAATGGTTCATCATTCATGTTCCCATGACAATGAACTTTGGTGATCTTATGATGTTCCATCAGGTCAACATGTAAATGTAGCCAATACTTTGTTTTATAACTAAATACCTGCAGCACCACAGGCAACATTAAGAAGATCTTGAGCTAACTACAGGGAACAAGAAGAAGACAATAAGTTGACTACAGGGAACAAGAAGAAGACAATAAGTTGACTACAGGGAACAAGAAGAAGACAATACGTTGACTACAGGGAACATGTTGTAGGGGGCCCTGCTCCTCCTCATGTTGTAGGGGGCCTCATGCTCCTCCTCATGTTGTATGGGGCCTCATGCTCCTCCTCATGTTGTAGGGGGCCCTGCTCCTCCTCATGTTGTATGGGGCCTCATGCTCCTCCTCATGTTGTAGGGGGCCCTGCTCCTCCTCATGTTGTATGGGGCCTCATGCTCCTCCTCATGTTGTATGGGGCCCTGCTCCTCCTCATGTTGTAGGGGGCCCTGCTCCTCCTCATGTTGTATGGGGCCTCATGCTCCTCCTCATGTTGTAGGGGGCCCTGCTCCTCCTCATGTTGTATGGGGCCCTGCTCCTCCTCATGTTGTAGGGGGCCCTGCTCCTCCTCATGTTGTAGGGGGCCCTGCTCCTCCTCATGTTGTATGGGGCCCTGCTCCTCCTCATGTTGTAGGGGGCCTCATGTTCCTCCTCATGTTGTATGGGGCCTCATGCTCCTCCTCATGTTGTAGGGGGCCCTGCTCCTCCTCATGTTGTATGGGGCCCTGCTCCTCCTCATGTTGTATGGAGCCCTGCTCCTCCTCATGTTGTATGGGGCCTCATGCTCCTCCTCATGTTGTATGGGGCCCTGCTCCTCCTCATGTTGTATGGGGCCTCATGCTCCTCCTCATGTTGTATGGGGCCCTGCTCCTCCTCATGTTGTAGGGTGCTGCTGGATCGGTGCAGCACCTCCTCCACGCTCTTGAAGAGGGGCCCTCCTGGAGGACCTGCAGCACCTCCTCCACGCTCTAGAAGAGGGGCCCTCCTGGAGGACCTGCAGCACCTCCTCCACGCTCTAGAAGAGGGGCCCTCCTGGAGGACCTGCAGCACCTCCTCCACGCTCTAGAAGAGGGGCCCTCCTGGAGGACCTGCAGCACCTCCTCATGCTGCCATGCTGACAATAGCGCGAGCAAAATCTGAAACTGGAGAAAAGTGAGCCAGGACGGACCAGGAGAGAGACAACCACCCTCTTTTCTTGCTGTGGCCCCTCCTGTACACCTGGTGGCCCTTTCATCTGCACCAAAGCAGGTGAAACTGATGGAGTGAGGAGTGTGAGGAGTGTGAGGAAGGAGCGTGAGGCTGAATGGTCAGCTGACTGTATCATCAGCAGGAATCCCACATAGTGATGATTGAATACATGGAGAGAGTGTTGTGAATCTTTCATCAGACAACAAGAAGCAGGGAGCGTTTGTTTTGAAGTGCTGAACAGCCAACGGCACGAGTGGTGAAATGTTCCGCTTCCATTTTAATGATGCTTAAGTAAAGTCTTCCACAGTGGGCGATGCAGCCAGAGAGGGTTTACATCGCCTTTGAAATCAGATGCAAGTATATATTTAATTTTGCTGCTGGATGGCTGCAGGCACGCGCAGACACAGATTAATTGGCTCAGCTTCATGTGCCCTTATAATGTTGCTGCACCTTCACTTTGACTGAGATGAAACTTAGTTGAGAAGACGGAGCTCCTCTGTGAGTTTCCTGTGCTACTTCCCGGGAAGTTTCCTCTCTTTCTCCCAGTGTGTTCCCTCGGTACACTTCCATCTAGAATGTAAATAAGTTGGTGTGAAATAAATAATGTGTACAAGTCTGTCTCACGAATGCACTCAGGCTTCTCCCTCCTAATCAAACTCCGCTCTCTTGGCTTCCAAACATGTTGAATAAAAGAGTCCTCAAAGGGAACATATGTTTGGCTGTTTGCCGCTCTGGCTTCGTCTTTGTATGTTAATGCAGAGAAAAGCACACTTTACAAAGGTTCTCCGTTCTCCGGCAGCGCTCCCCGACATCTCTGGTGACATCAGCCGGATCCTGTTTCAGCAGCAGGGCAGAAAGAGATCAAACATTTATGATAATTGTTGCAAAACTTCCCACAAAAGACGACAAGAGGCCTGTGATGAGGAGCTGACAGCGGCGCTGTCATAATGACGAGCAGAAACCCACGAGGAGCAGGAATCAAAGGCCCGCACACGCGGCGCTCGGGTCCCGGACCAGGAGGTCGCAGCCCCTTCAAGAGTCTTCTTAATAGGGAGCTGGCATCAGGAGCACGTCAGGGCGCATTAGCCGGCGCGGGCGTCAGCGCAGCCTGCAGGCTTCTACCTGACTGCGCGGCTCCATCAGCGTCTGTCTGCGTCTCAGTCGAGCAGCCGAGGCCTGACATGAAACAGGATGAGCTTTGCATATTCCCCAAGAACAAGAGCCGAGGAGAAGGAAGTGACGAGATGAAGCGTGTGTGCCTCAGTGGGCGGACGTGAGCGCAGCTTCATTAGCACGCAGCTTTGTTAGCATATGGCTTTGTTAGCACGCAACTTCGTTAGCATGCAGCTTCGATTGCATGCAGCTTCATTAGCACGCAGCTTTGTCGTAAGCGTGCGGCTTCGTAAGACCTTTGGGTAATTCAATTCAATTCAGTTTATTTTATATACACACAACATCACAAATACAAGTTATCCTCAGAGGGCTTTACAATCTGTAACATAACATCCTGTCCGGGACCTCACATCGGATCAGGAAAAACTCCCCAAATAAAGATAGTAAAAACCCTTTCACAGGGAAAACAGGAAGAAACCTTCAGGAGAGCAACAGAGGAGGATCCCTCTCCCCGGATGGACAGAAGCAATAGATGTCATGTGACCAGAATGTGGTAATCTGTAGAGCTGCAGCTTTAAAAGACCTGAGAACGGGTTCTGTGTTTGCATTATTTATGAGAGATTTATGATATGTATTTAATAATATTCCTGCTAAAATGTAGTTTAAAAAAAACTTGTACTATATATTTAATAGTTGATAAAACCACTAAGTGAGAACCTTCATCTTGTTGCTGCATGAAGGCCGTAAAGTGAAGATTAGATGATGTCTCACCGTCTGTCACCATTAAATATTCTTTCCTTTCAGACACATTTCAGACTTCTGGGCTGCAGCAGCACTTGAGATGTGCAGGTGGATTAGCGGTGAACCCTGGCGGTCAGAAGCAGATCCTCCTCTCCTGATTTCACCTTCCCGTCCTGCACTCAGCGGTTCTCAGAGGACGCCAGCGCATCCTCAAGTAATTACAGGCAGCGCAGGCTGACATTTGGTTCATGTTGGAGTGGCCGTCGTACTGATTTCTGCTTGTGGGGGATGAGGGAGGGGGATGGAAAAGGAAGGCCGGGATGGGATTATGGGAGCATGACAATCGGGGAAGCTCTGCTTTAAACAAATATCACTGGTGCAGGTCAGCAGGTCACCGCTGAGCCGAGAGAAGAGCCGATTCACGGACACGCCTTCGGTCTGTCTATTAAAAACAGAAACGCAGCGTGAATGAACAGGTTTCATGTGCTGATCACAGAACGTTCTGAATCTTGTTCACCTTCAGAGCTTCAGCAATGTCTTTCTGTCTTCTTTGTTTTAATCCGAGGAGTCAAGTCTGCGGAGAGAAAGCTCTCAGGGTTTCTGTCTGTTGACAAGACCAGGATCCAACAGGTGTCCTGCAGACCTGCAAACCAGTTTCCTGCTTATTATGTAATAGTTAGTATATTTCCCTAGCTACCAAGCTAACTAGCTCTAACTAGCACTAGCTATAAAGCTAAATTGCTACCAAGCTAACTAGCTCCAACTAGCACTAGCTACCAAGCTAACTATCTCCAACTAGCACTAGCTACCAAGGTAACTAGCTCCAACTAGCACTAGCTACCAAGGTAACTAGCTCCAACTAGCACTAGCTACCAAGCTAACTAGCTCCAACTAGCACTAGCTCACGAAAGAAAAGAAAAGAAACAGGCAGACGTCATTAGCATGAAGCAGAGTGCTTGTGTGCTTGTGTCACGGAACACGTCTGGCAATGAATTATAGTATATAATATACATAATAGTTCATATTTGTCCTTGTACCCCCCCCCCCCCCCCCCCCCCCCCCCTAAACAGTGCAATCTTTTTTCTGCAGCAGAAATACTAATTAGGGACTGTAGCTGAAGGTAAAATAAGTATCTTTAATTATAAAATTTGCAGCAAACAAACACAACAAAACATTCAAACGTTTATAGGAAAAACAACCAGAAGGATGTTTTTATCTGACTGTGAGATTACACAAACACAAATATGTGTCTTTGTGTCTCTATGGACCAACGCATAACAATATTAGTAACAAATACTGATTTTGATCCAACAGACAGACGTGATCACCTGCATGTTTGTGGCCAGAAATGTAGAGACGACTTGTCCTGATGAAGAAGGAAAGGAGCTCTCTAACGTTCTCAATGCCCAGCTGGTCCTGGCTGTTATTACCACAAAAGGTTATTACACTGTTATTACCATAGCCTGTGTGTAAGGTTATTACACTGTTATTACCATAACCTGTGTGTAAGGTTATTACACTGTTATTACCATAGCCTGTTATTACCACAGACTGTGTATATAAGAAGGTTATTACACTGTTATTACCATAGCCTGTTTATAAGGTTATTACACTGTTATTACCATAGCCTGTTATTACCATAGCCTGTTTATAAGGTTATTACACTGTTATTACCATAGCCTGTTATTACCATAGCCTGTGTATAAGGTTATTGCACTGTTATTACCATAGCCTGTTATTACCATAGCCTGTGTATAAGGTTATTACACTGTTATTACCATAGCCTGTTATTACCATAGCCTGTGTATAAGGTTATTACACTGTTATTACCATACCCTGTGTGTAAGGTTATTACACTGTTATTACCATAGCCTGTTATTACCATACCCTGTGTGTAAGGTTATTACACTGTTATTACCATACCCTGTGTGTAAGGTTATTACACTGTTATTACCATAGCCTGTGTATAAGGTTATTACACTGTTATTACCATAGCCTGTTATTACCATAGCCTGTGTATAAGGTTATTGCACTGTTATTACCATAGCCTGTTATTACCATAGCCTGTGTGTAAGGTTATTACACTGTTATTACCATACCCTGTGTGTAAGGTTATTACACTGTTATTACCATACCCTGTGTGTAAGGTTATTACACTGTTATTACCATACCCTGTGTGTAAGGTTATTACACTGTTATTACCATAGCCTGTTATTACCACAGACTGTGTATAAGGTTATTACACTGTTATTACCATTGACTGTATCTATGAGGTTATTACACTTGTATTACCATTGACTGTATGCATTAGGTTATAATAATGTTATTAACATAGATTATACCTATAATTGTATTATACTGTTATTAAAATTGACTTTATATATATAAGGTTATTACACTCTTGTTACCATAGCCTGTATCTAAGGTTATTACACTGTTATTACCATTGACTGCATCTATGAGTTTATTACACTTTTATTACCATTGACTGTATCTATAAGGTTATAACAATATACCTAAAATGTTATTATACTGTTTTTACCATTGACTGTATCTATAAGGTTATTACACTGTTATTAACATAGATTATACCTATAAGGTTATTAAACTGTTATTACCATAGATTGTACCCATACAGTTATTACACTGTCATTACCATGTTTCATATCACACTGAACATGTTTCATATCACACATAACATATTTCATATCACACGTAACATGTTTCATATCACATTGAACATGTTTCATATCACTGAACATGTTTCATATCACACGTAACATGTTTCATATCACATTGAACATGTTTCATATCACTGAACATGTTTCATATCACTGGACATGTTTCATATCACTGAACATGTTTCATATCACTGAACATGTTTCATATCACTGAACATGTTTCATATCACACGTAACATGTTTCATATCACTGGACATGTTTCATATCACTGAACATGTTTCATATCACTGAACATGTTTCATAGCACTGAACATGTTTCATATCACTAGACATGTTTCATAGCACTGAACATGTTTCATATCACTAGACATGTTTCATAGCACTGAACATGTTTCATATCACTGAATATGTTTCATATTACTGGACATTTTTCATATCACTGGACATGTTTCATATCACTGAACATGTTTCATATCACACATAACATATTTCATATCACACGTAACATGTTTCATATCACATTGAACATGTTTCATATCACTGAACATGTTTCATATCACACGTAACATGTTTCATATCACTGAACATGTTTCATATCACACGTAACATGTTTCATATCACTGAACATGTTTCATATCACACGTAACATGTTTCATATCACTGAACATGTTTCATAGCACTGAACATGTTTCATATCACTGAACATGTTTCATATCACTGAACATGTTTCATATCACTGAATATGTTTCATATTACTGGACATGTTTCATATCTCTGGACATGTTTCATAGCACTGGACATGTTTCATATCACTGAACATGTTTCATATCACTGAACATGTTTCATATCACTGAATATGTTTCATATTACAGGACATTTTTCATATCACTGGACATGTTTCATATCACTGAACATGTTTCATATCACTGAACATGTTTCATATCACTGAATATGTTTCATATTACTGGACATGTTTCATATCACTGAACATGTTTCATATTACTGAACATGTTTCATATCACTGAATATGTTTCATATTACTGGACATTTTTCATATCACTGGACATGTTTCATATCACTGGACATGTTTCATATCACTGAACATGTTTCATATCACTGAATATGTTTCATATTACTGAACATGTTTCATATCTCTGGACATGTTTCATATCTCTGGACATGTTTCATATTGTTCAGCTATACTCATATTCAGCTTTGTGTTTCCTCTCTGAAGGACCAGAACCATCAATGTGCTCCAAAAGGTTGAAGAACAGCTTACTTTGGGTTTGGGTTGGAGAGGATGTAACGCTAACAGTTAAAACCTCTCTGGTCACCGATGAAATAAATAATGAATAATAATACATAAATACATATTTCTCTTTAGTATTTGTTTTAAAATGTCCACCTTAAAAATGGGAGACCTTCTGAAACAACGACATTTAACCTGAGAAGCCCTTTTTCTGAATGTATTTGTGAACAAATATTAATATTTTCCAAAGAAAAAACTTTTATAATATATTTTGATCATAACTATGAACATCCAGCATGATATGAGCAAGATTTCCTAAAAAGGCCTTATCGAGCCGCCCCCGGGTTTTTCCAACCTCATGGTTCAAGACCTAAACAACATTTGGATTCTTCAGGTACTAATATACTACACAAGGATCGATCATACTTTATTATACTCATAAAGCTCGTAGGGTTACGAAGAAATGTCTTTTATTGAAACTTTATAAAGTGTACTTATTAACGATCTAGTAAAACGTTACGGCCGCCACCGGAAATGACGGCGATGTTACGGTGTTTATGTAATTACATAAACTTAACGGTAAGTTTATTTTTTCTGTTGGGCTATAACTCTTCCCACAAGGCTTTACTGTATTTCAGCAATTTAAATGAAGTTAATCAACGTTGTGGTTCTGGAGATCCTTTAGGAAACGTCACTTGACTTATGTTCCTCTTTCCTTGTCCAATAATGGGCGCCTCGGGGGCGGGGCTTCAAGGAGGAGAGGGAGTTGTTGTGATTGTCGTGTATTTTATATTATTGTTGAATTTAATGTGTTTAATGTGTTTAACAGTGTTCATTTTATTATTTATAGTTTTGCTTCATAGATACAAATGAATTGTTTCCTGTGTTACTTAGACTGTGACCATGTGACTTAAAGTGAAACTATTATATATTTCACTGGGATTTGAAATATTAACTTTCAACTGAGGAATGTGTATGTTGTTTCCTAAAATTATGACAAACTATTATTTTCACAATGTAGAGGATGAAAATATGAATATTCATATGTATGAAATACTGTCTGAAAGTGTACGTTTAGTCAACATCTTCAAACAGTCGGTGAAAGAACTTTCTGTTCAACAGAAACAAATTATGTATTATTTATTCAGTTTATTAGTAGAAGTAGAGAGCGGCATGTACAAAAGAACAGCTTTAATGTTTTTGAATACCGTGTGTACAAATACTCCTGGAATGCAGTACTTGTACACAGCAGAGAGCTTGTGTGTCTCTGCTGCCCTCTGCTGGTCGTCTCATCAAACAAGACTCCAATACTGCAGTCATCTACTTCAACCCAGTGGCCTTCTGGGAAATGGAGTTCACCCAGAGTTTCTGTCAGTCGTCTCCTCCACACAGACTGAGCAGAGCCTTCTGGTAGTCTCCTTTAGTGTGCTCCTGAACCACGGAGAGAATGTATGATTATGAATATGATAGTGTTGCTTTAGTAATGTATAATAATAATACTGATAATATAATGTAAATAATACTGATAATAATGATGATGACAATGGTAGTATGATGGTAGTATTAATAATGATAATTATAATAATAATAGTATGAAAGCTGCCTTGAGCTACGTCGGTCGCGCGGACCCTAATACTGTCGTACTGATGTCAATATTACATCTTTCGCATCAATGGTCCTATAATGTAGTAAATATGGCATCTTTCTCATAATCGAGTACATATTAAATATGTATCATAATTTATTGAATATTACATATGACATATTACATATTTCTCATAAAGTACTAAGTATTCAATGTGCTACTAACAGCAATGGTCTGGTACAGAGATCTCTTGTGCTGCTTCCTGAACTCTGTTCTGATCTTCATCAGGTCCACTTCACAGCGAGAGACCATGATCCTGGTCACCACCTTCTCCTTGGCTCCTTTGCTCTGCAGAGAGAGAACACATAACGTTCTGTGTATGGACGTTAATATCATAATCCTGTTCACCACCTTCTCCTTGGCTCCTTGGCTCTGCAGAGGGATAGAACACACAACGTTCTGTATGACGTTAATATCATAATCCTGTTCACCAGCTGCTCCTTGGCTCCTTTGCTCTGCAGAAAGAGAACACACAACATTCTGTATGATGTTAATATCATAATCCTGTTCACCAGCTGCTCCTTGGCTCCTTTGCTCTGCAGAAAGAGAACACACAACATTCTGTATGATGTTAATATCATAATCCTGTTCACCAGCTGCTCCTTGGCTCTGCAGAGGGATAGAACACACAACGTTCTGTGTGATGTTAATATTACTGAGAGAACCATCTCCACTCAGCCTTTCTACTACTGAGTGACTAAATGCATCACATACATGGAAGTACAAGTACCTCAAAACTTTACAAAACTGAAGTAATACTCTGAAACTGTACCTTCATGGCTTCATTGAGTCTGTTGGCAAAGTACAGCTGTCTGTTTTCAAAGCACTCCACTGGAAGAGAAGAGAGACCAGTCACCATCATCATGTTACTGGTCTTGAGTATGGAACCAGTCTGCTGGTTCATGTGTTATTGGTCTCATGTATAGAACCAGTCTGCTGGTTCATGTGTTACTGGTCTCATGTATAGAACCAGTCTGCTGGTTCATGTGTTACTGGTCTTGAGTATGGAACCAGTCTGCTGGTTCATATGTTACTGGTCTTGAGTATGGAACCAGTCTGCTGGTTCATGTGTTACTAGTCTCATGTATAGAACCAGTCTGCTGGTTCATGTGTTACTGGTCTTGAGTATGGAACCAGTCTGCTGGTTCATGTGTTATTGGTATCATGTATGGAACCAGTCTGCTGGTTCATGTGTTACTGGTCTCATGTCTCATGTATGGTTTCTCTGGATGGCATCGCTCTGGCATCCACCACCACCGTAAGGAATCTCAGAGTTATTTTTGACCAGGACCTATCCTTTGGATCCCACGTGAAACAGATCTCAAGGACTGCCTTTTTTCACCTACGGAACATCTCAAAGATCCGGCACATCCTGTCTCAAAGCGATGCAGAAACATTGATCCACACATTTGTTACTTCAAGACTGGATTACTGTAACTCCGTATTATCAGGCTGCTCCGGAAAGTCCCTTGGGTCTCTCCAGCTGATCCAGAATGCTGCAGCTCGTGTACTAACGAGGACGCGGAAGAGAGATCACATTACTCCTGTACTAGCTGCTCTCCACTGGCTTCTCCTCACCTATAAAGCCTTAACTGGTGATGCACCATCATATCTTAAGGAGCTTATAGTGCCATATTACCCCACTAGAGCATTACGCTCACTGAATGCAGGGTTACTTGTGAGGTAGGTAAAAGTAGGTTAGGGGCTAGAGCTTTCAGTTATCGGGCTCCTCTTCTGTGGAATCAGCTTCCACTTTCAGTCCGGGGGGCAGACACAGTCACCTCATTTAAGAGTAGACTTAAGACTTTCCTCTTTGTTAGCGCTTATACTTAGGGCTGTTTCAGGCTTATAGTTAGGGCTGACTCAGGTCAGGCTGCTATAGGCTAAGACTGCTGGGGGACATCTTAGGATACACTGAGCTCCTCTTCTCTTCCTCTTTCGCTCCTCTTCTCTTCCTCTTTCGCTCCTCTTCTCTTCCTCTTTCGCTCCTCCTCTCCTCTTCTCCTCTTCTTTCTCTCCTTCTGGATAAACTATTGTCTCTTCAATGAACATTACTATCTCTACTTTATTTTTCCATGCCCCCCGCCATGGATCCATGGCTGCCTGGAACTGGTCCTGCCTGCTTCCATGGCCCTGCTGATGGAACCGGCCTGGAACCGGTCCTGCCTGCTGCCATGGCCCTGCTGATTTGTGATGTTGGGCTATATAAAATAAACTGAATTGAATTGAATTGAATGTATAGAACCAGTCTGCTGGTTCATGTGTTACTGGTCTCATGTATGGAACCAGTCTGCTGGTTCATGTGTTACTGGTCTCATGTATAGAACCAGTCTGCTGGTTCATGTGTTACTGGTCTCATGTATGAAACCAGTCTGGTTGTGTGTTTTTACCCAGAGTGAGGAAGGACCTCTCCAGATCCCCCTTCACCTCCTTCCTGATGCTCTCCTTCATGTCATAGGGACTGTAGCTCTTATACCTCTCGAACACTACGAGACAAAGAGACAAAGAGACAACGAGACAATGAGACAACGAGACAACGAGACAAAGAGACAAAGAGACAAAGAGACAAACAGGAAACATACGCAGTGTTCATTCATTTCCACAAACATTCTTCAACTTGAACCAATGAACCTGCAGGCATGAACCTAGAAACATGTTGGACTTATTTAAAGAACACTAGCATCAAACATACAAAATGTTGTAATAAACATAAAGAAGATTGGTATTAAACATAAATAACGTTGGTATTAAACATAACGAATGTTGGTTTTAAACATAATGAATGTTGTAATAAACATAAAGAACGTTGTATTAAACATAAATAACGCTGGTATTAAACATAATGAATGTTGTAATAAACATAAAGAACGTTGTATTAAACATAAAGAACATTGGAATTCAACATAAAGAACGTTGGTATTAAACAAAGAATATTTGTACTAAACATGAAACAATGTGAAACGCGGTGCCATCTGCTGGTGTCGTAGGTGTAGTTCACCTTTCTGCAGGTGGGGGACGCTCCTCTGGGCCATGATGGAGATCCAGGTGGCCACGTCGGTTCCCTTCCTCTTCACTCCGGCTTCATACAGAGACTGAGAGGGTCACAAGAAGGATGAAACCACTCATTTAATATCATTTATTGATGACTTTTATAACATCAAACGAATGAACACTCAGGAGATAAGCTCATTTGACATTTGGGGCTTCTTATGAAATCATAATATCTTTTTGGAGTGTTGTAGTTCCTCAAGATATCCCAGTGGTTCCACTCACTTTGGCGTCCTCGTCGATCTTCTCGTAGTCCACCACATTCGAGGGTTCATCTCTCTTGGTCTGTGGATCAGGAAACAAGCATAGATGTATGTATACAATAATACAACAAAACATATAAATACCACAGAGTAACACTATTCTATTACAGTAAACATAGAAATACCACACTAATAATACCCACTGAGCCTAAAACGTTCTGTTCCACTGAGCCTAAAACGTTCAGTTCCACTGAGCCTTAAATGTTCTGGTCCACTGAGCCTCAAACGTTCTGTTCCACTGAGCCTTAAACGTTCAGTTCCACTGAGCCTTAAATGTTCTGGTCCACTGAGCCTCAAACGTTCTGTTCCACTGAGCCTTAAACGTTCGGTTCCACTGAGCCTCAAACGTTCTGTTCCACTGAGCCTTAAACGTTCGGTTCCACTGAGCCTCAAACGTTCTGTTCCACTGAGCCTTAAACGTTCTGTTTCACTGAGCCTCAAACGTTCTGTTTCACTGAGACTCAAAACGTTCTGTTCCAGTGAGCCTCCAACGTTCAGTTCCACTGAGCCTCAAACGTTCGGTTCCACTGAGCCTCAAACTTTCGGTTCCACTGAGCCTCAAACGTTCTACCTGAACCAGCGCCTGCAGCAGCTTGGCGAAGTCTCCCGATGTGTCTCCTGCTACGTCCTTCTCCACATCCTTCTTAAACACTGCAGAGACAAAGAAGAGACGTGACCGTCAGCTTCGTATGCAGTTGATGGTACGAAGAATCTAGTTTAGTTTCACTAAATAACCACTTCATTTACTGGCAAGTTAAACTCTTAAAGTAATTTCAGATTCCCTGGTTGTGTGCAGACGTACTCTCTTTGTAAACCTTCTTGATCTCCTCCAGTTCTTTGTTGTTTCTGGAGCAGAGCATCTCGATGAGGGTTTCTTCGTCCGTTCCCAGTCCCTGAAACCAGAACCAGCAGCTCAGATAAAAGCTCTTTTAGGGACATCTGGATGGTCAAAGACCATTTTCATCCAAAGTAAAAGTGCTCCTTTTGCAGAAAACCGGCCCCTGAGACTGATTAGAAATCAGATGAGTAAGTACTGATGCATCAAAGAAGAATAGATTAGCATTGGCGCTACTATCGAAAGGAGTCAGCTGAGGTGGTTCAGCATCTCATCAGGATGCCTCCTGGACGCCTCCCATTAGAGGTTTTCAGGCACGTCCAACTGGAGGAGACCCTGAGGAAGACCCAAGACACGCTGGAGGCATTATATCTCCCAGCTGACTGGGAACACTCGGGATCCCAGAATGAGCTGGAAAGTGTTGCGGGTGAGAGGGAAGCCTGGGGCAGCCTGCTAGACCCGCTGCCACCGCGACCCGAACCCGGACTAAGTGGATGAAAATGTAGGGTTTCACTGTTAGCTACTTTCAACTACTTCCTATACAGTTAGCTTGTTCTTTCCATCCGTTGATGTCATCGTTGACTTAAAGTATTGGATCATAGAAATGAAATCATGTGTGAGGTTTACTGTTGTAGAGTACAGAGTGCTGTCCTTCTGTCCTCCTGTACTTGTGTACTAGTGTACTGGGTTCTGCTGACTCTGACCTTGAGGGAGGCTTTGAGCTCCGAGGCGTCGTACTGAGCGGTGCTCTTCATCAGACCCAACATTAGAGCCTCGAGAGGGCCGGACAGCGCCCCCTTCAGGGCCACCGTCAGATCCTGAAACAGGGAGACACAAATTTTTGAACAACTAAGTGGCGCTGAAGCAGAAAGAAGCAGCAGGTGGTTGAGTCTTCATGTTCGGATTCAGGCAGAACGGTTGGAACCTTCTTTGCGATCCGTTCGTATTCGAAGGCGATCTCTCTCCGCTGCTCTCCGCTGCGTCGGGTCAGGATGTCGATGACGGTCTGTTCGTCCACTCCTGCATGACGCACATTTAGGATTTTAGGTTCAACTTCAAAAGCTCTTCATTATCACAGTCAGAGGCCGGTTCAACACATTTCACACCAGATCTTCAATCAGATATGTATTTCATCATCGGTCCAAGATTCAGTATAATAGTGGAAACAAAAAATATCTGGAAGTAAAGGATCTGAATCCTTCACTTCTCCTCCTCTTGAAGGAAGGAGATCACCACTTCATGAGAATGACTTGACTTCCAGTTTATTGATTTCAGAAGAACAAACACTCAAAATATGAATGAAAAATGCATTTTAAAGCCTTTTTCTTCTGTATGTCAGAAGTGGCCATTTGACCAAGGAATAGTTCAACCCTTAACAAAAAGACCTTTATTATCACTAGTCCACCATGATGATATAGTTTTTCTAGCAGATAAAGAAAGATTATTCGTTTGATGGTGGCAGTAGTTATGTTTCTATCTGGGAGCCTCTTTGTCAAATATTTTTTATATAATATATATGGCCGGCCATGTGAACAGAGAAAGGAGAAGCTTTGATAACACACACAGAGGGAGCAAGACTTCATTCTGTGATTAGTTTCAACTTGTTTTGTTCCTCCATGTTTTCAGCAGCGTGCCAGGTTGGGTCAAACCATCCTGATATGGGGGAGACTCTGGGTTTTTAGGATAATTAAATTAAACAGCCTACTGAATATAACATTCACAACTGATGGCGCTGCCTGCATGACAGGAAAACACGCTGGGTCATGAGGAGAATTGAGTGCTGCTTAATTTTCTGTAAAGCACAATGTTTTTCAGTATTTACTGATGAGGTAATCACAAGAAAAGTTCATTTTGTATATATGAATCCTTTTGAATTGCACTTTTTGTTTAATTTATTTTGAATGTGGAAAAGCTGCTCCTCCAGACAGTGACTTATTCCATAGTGAAGTGTTGGTCATAGATTCAGTGAGTGAGTATTCTCAGTTAAAGTTAGGTAATTTCAGTCTTTTTGAAACTACTTATTAGTTGTTGGACTTTTTTGTTTGTGCATGAAAGCTGTTGAGTCTGTTTAAAAATGGCTGAAGATTCTGAATAGTTATGTATGTTGTAATACCTCGTGTCCTGAAGATGCACTTTTAGTTTTTAATTAAAATGCAGCTAATTGAGTGTACAAGGGAATAGTTCCCTCTCTATCATCGCCACCAGCTGCTCGTTTTGGTTCATCATTAAACTTGTTGCTGTGTTGGCATACATATCCTACTATCTCAGGTTCAAATTGCACCATCTTTTCATTACATACATCTGAGAAGTTGAGAATGTTCCTCGATTTGGGTCAAGGCTTGTCATTCAGGGGGGATGGTGGGTCAGAGCCAGACCAGTTGAGAACCACTGCTTTAAGTAACGTCTGGTTGACAGGACAGGAAGTAATGTACTGTATATTCAGTACTGAAACCACAGCTGTGTTGAATGAATGTTGTCTGTATTCTAAAGCCTCAGGTTGGTCTCTGAAGACCAGTGATCCAGACTCTGGTCTGATGCAAAGCTTTGTTTGGGGCTGACGTCTACTGAATGATTTGTGATGAACAGGCGGAACACAGGTACATAACTCTGAGATGTGGGAAGACTCTCTCACCTTTAGTCTTGATGGCCGTCTCGATCCTGGTGGCATCTTTGTCCGGGTCGAAGTCTCGTACCGGCACCACGGTGGGGAATTTAGGCTCCACTTCCTACCGAGGACAGAGACATGTGACCTCACAGTGCTTTGACATCATCTAAACACAGGTGGACTTTTTTACTGGGCTATATAGTCATCATCCTTTCTTTCCTCGGCCCACTGGGATCGGGTGTGAACTGACTTGGACTTGTCTACTGGGATCAGGTAAGAACAGACTTGGACCTGTTCACTGGGATCAGGTAAGAACGGAATTGGACCTTTTCCACTGGGATCAGGTAAGAACTGACTTGGACCTGTCCACTGGGATCAGGTAAGAACGGACTTGGACTTGTCCACTGGGATCAGGTAAGAACTGACTTGGACATGTCCATTTATTTTGTCCACTAGAGTTCCAGAAAGGTTTGACTGGAAGGAAAAACCCTGGAAGTTCAGAAATAATCACTCGATCATCTTGTGTGATTCTGAATGACTCATTGAGTCTTTAGTTTATCAGGTTTCTGTTTGTTCAGGTGAACTGTGGGTGGAGAACCAACCACACCTTGGTCTGCTCTCAGAGGGCAGTAAAGATATGACACTATGGACATACAATACGTGTCCTGATGTGATGGTGAGATTAAGACAGGAGGAGGTGGATCATAAATCCTATTGATACTGATAAATATGTTCCCTGAGACTCACCGCTCCGTACGACAGCGTCAGCTGGCCCAGAAACTCAGACACCATCGCCATGTTAAGTCCACCTGCAGAGAGGAGAAACAATCATTAATCCATTGCCATCACGTCTCCTCCACTTCAGCAGAATGTGGAGCGTTCGCAACTCAGCACATTTTCCCTTTGGAGAAGCTGCAACCAGAAGATGTTTGTGACTCAAAAGATGAACTGATCATCAGAAGACTTGATCATCAGCGATGAATGTTCTGTCAGTCGACTACAGAATGAATGAAAAGTCCATTTGAAGACGCTGTGCTGCTCTTTAGTCAACAAGGTTATTTACAGTGAGCAGATGTACCCTCCTTGTCCTCAGGACCCTTTGGTGTCTCTTTTGTTTGCCTGCCGGCCTCCTCCCTGCCTGGACCGCCACCTGACTCCAACAACCAGCAGAGGGATTCATGGAGCATCTCACGTTGACCACGCTGACGGGAAAACCACTTCCTCTTTCTCCATAATCACACTTTTCCACTCCAGCCAAGGGAAACAAACCTTTTTGCAATATTCCTTTTATTTTATTTGTATGAATGTTGTATGAATATATGAATATTATGTAGAATGCACACCGGAAGGTGGGCTGGAGATACCAGAGGGGAAAGCACATCAGTTGATACAATCTCATTAACTCTGAGAGCAGACTAAGGATTCTCACTGAGAGCTGTAAACGCTGCAGAGAGGTGTGTTTGATTTAATGACCAGGATGTCTGAGGGTGGGACCGCAGGAGAGGTCAAGGCTGCAGATAAGAGAGATAGAGCACACATATCTAATGGAGCATGGACACACACACACACACACACACACACACACACAGCTTCAAAGAAATGACAAATTCATGTTAACTCCGTAAAGTGTTAAGTAATTATGAACCATAAACAATGGAGTTACCGTGATTTAATGCTTGTGAAGAACTGGACTCGACCTTTGACCCTTTAGTGAGATTCAGTGTTTCATCATCTAGCAACACTCGCCTCAAACATTCATGCACTCAAAGCAGAAAACAGTTTATCAACCGGTAACAATTGAGGTGAAACTAGAGCAGGTCGCTAATGGATTACTAAAGGAGTTTTGCATTATGGGAAGGATGTCAGCTATGTTACTCAGGATTTGTGATCCGGGTCCTCTTGTTTTTGGTGCAGAAATGAACCCAAGAGCTCTTTTTGTTTAGTTTTTTTACCACTGAAAATAAAAGAGACAAAACTACTTCACTGCAGAACTCAACATGTTGTTCCCAAATCAGTCGGATTGTCTTTCTCACTCGAAACGTTAGTTCACACTTCTGTTACTTCAAGACTAGACTACTGCAGTTCCTTATTATCAGGCTGCTTTAATACGTCTCTCCAGTTGATCCAGATGATCCAGAATGCTGCAGCTCGTGTACTGGTTCAGGTCTATAGTTAGGACTGGTTCAGGTCTATAGTTAGGACTGGTTCAGGTCTATAGTTAGGACTGGTTCAGGTCTATAGTTAGGACTGGTTCAGGTCTATAGTAGGACTGGTTCAGGTCTATAGTTAGGACTGGTTCAGGTCTATAGTAGGACTGGTTCAGGTCTATAGTTAGGACTGGTTCAGGTCTATAGTAGGACTGGTTCAGGTCTATAGTTAGGACTGGTTCTGGTCTATAGTAGGACTGGTTCAGGTCTATAGTTAGGACTGGTTCAGGTCTATAGTTAGGACTGGTTCAGGTCTATAGTAGGACTGGTTCAGGTCTATAGTTAGGACTGGTTCAGGTCTATAGTTAGGACTGGTTCAGGTCTATAGTTAGGGCTGGTTCAGGTCTATAGTTAGGACTGGGTCAGGTCTATAGTTAGGACTGGTTCAGGTCTATAGTTAGGACTGGTTCTGGTCTATAGTAGGACTGGTTCAGGTCTATAGTTAGGACTGGTTCAGGGCTATAGTTAGGGCTGGTTCAGGTCTATAGTTAGGACTGGTTCAGGTCTATAGTTAGGACTGGTTCAGGTCTATAGTAGGACTGGTTCAGGTCTATAGTTAGGGCTGGTTCAGGTCTATAGTTAGGACTGGTTCAGGTCTATAGTTAGGACTGGTTCTGGTCTATAGTAGGACTGGTTCAGGTCTATAGTTAGGACTGGTTCAGGGCTATAGTTAGGGCTGGTTCAGGTCTATAGTTAGGACTGGTTCAGGTCTATAGTTAGGGCTGGTTCAGGTCTATAGTTAGGACTGGTTCAGGTCTATAGTTAGGGCTGGTTCAGGTCTATAGTTAGGGCTGGTTCTGGTTTATAGTTAGGACTGGTTCTGGTCTATAGTTAGGACTGGTTCAGGTCTATAGTTAGGGCTGGTTCAGGTCTATAGTTAGGACTGGTTCAGGTCTATAGTTAGGACTGGTTCAGGTCTATAGTTAGGGCTGGTTCAGGTCTATAGTTAGGGCTGGTTCTGGTTTATAGTTAGGGCTGGTTCAGGTCTATAGTTAGGGCTGGTTCAGGTCTATAGTTAGGGCTGGTTCTGGTTTTCTCTGGTCCACCCCCTAGTCATGCTGCCAGCCCCCATCATCTCTCTCTCTCTCTCTCTCTCTCTCTCTCTCTCTCTCTCTCTCTCTATATATATATATATATATATATATATATATATATATATATATATATGATACACTGATAATGCAATAATTACAACACAAAGTACAGTCAACAGTTATTCATCATGTAAAGTTTGAACGTTAGATCATTCCACATTTCTGGTCGGCGTTCCCTCTTCCCAACAAAATCCTCGTCCATGGACCATATCCCTGCATCCAACTGGTTTCAAAATAAAAGTCCCCAGTCAGTGGCGATTCCAGTATGTTTATGAATGGATTAAAGTTAAAGTCTATTCTGGACCAGCAGCCGGTCCACATGAAGAGACGACTGCTTAGGTAATTAGTCTCTGTGAACCTCCCTCTGTATCTGACATGAACATGATCATATAATATGCATCATAATAAAGGAGAGCAGAGAGCCAGAAGGTCTGCAGACTGCAGAGCACCCAGAGACTGGTTTCCCACCAGAGACTGGTTTCCCACCAGTCTCTCTTCTCACACAGACTCACTGAGACTCAATGACTTGTTAAATGTTTACAACAGCAAAGAGACCTAAATGGAAGTTAAGTTTCTCTGAGTGAAGCTGAGAGTTTCATGAGTTCTTACCTTCAGGAGCAGCGCCGTTATGATCCAGGACAGGACAGGGTGTGGTGTTAAATAGCAGCTGACTCACACACACACACACACACACACAAACACACACACACACACACACACGCATACACACACGCCCCCCCCCCCCCCCCCCCCACCCCCCCCCCCCCACCCCCCACCCCCCCCCACCCACACACACACACACACACACACACAGTGCCTGATGACTCAGTGGACAAAACCTTTACACACACACTAAACAAATGGACATAAATTCCTCACTGAGGTTCGGATCGCCGGCTTTCTGCCTCCATTACAGTACTGGTTTCTGATTGGTTGGCCATATATATATATACAATATATGTATATGTATATGTATATATAGCTATACGAGGACGTTTGGAACAGCTTCAGCTCTTTCCTATATCTGGGCTGATACTTAAAGCTGTAACTGAAGTCAAATAAAATAAAAGAGTGAGGGCTGAAGCTGCAATTCAACACCAGAGAGAATATAAAATACGTCAGTTTGATCACTTTACAGCAGTTTGATCACTTTACAGCAGTTTTCAGCAACATAACGTCTGTAGTTTTCCAGCCGGTTTAACAAATTATTGAAAGTATTCCCAAGTTACAGCAACGGTTATTTACATGATCTGCGTTTGTCGGTCATGATCGTTTGTTCTCGTGAACGGCCGAATGATACGTCACTTTAAATGTTGCCGCCGCAAGGAATTGTGGGTCGGCATTATCTCCTTTCCTTTCGTAAAGGAAGGTCCAGTGGTTCCTATGCTAAAGGAGCTAAGTTAGGAAGCATTGAAGCTCCTTTCCTTTGCGTTTGGACAATTCGACCGGCTCTTATCATGGCGGCCACTGAGGTACTTCAGGTCATTTCACTCAGTTAGGAAGGTTCTAACCAAAAAGGACTATTCGACCGCAGCCACTGTAGCGTGTAAACAGGACGTCTCTGTAGCGTGTAAACAGGAAGTCTCTGTAGCATGTAAACAGAAAGTCTATGTAGCATGTAAACAGGAAGTATCTGTAGCATGTAAACAGAAAGTCTATGTAGCATGTAAACAGGAAGTATCTGTAGCATGTAAACAGGAAGTCTCTGTAGCATGTAAACAGAAAGTCTATGTAGCATGTAAACAGGAAGTATCTGTAGCATGTAAACAGAAAGTCTATGTAGCATGTAAACAGGAAGTATCTGTAGCATGTAAACAGGAAGTCTCTGTAGCGTGTAAACAGAAAGTCTATGTAGCATGTAAACAGGAAGTATCTGTAGCATGTAAACAGGAAGTATCTGTAGCATGTAAACAGGAAGTCTCTGTAGCATGTAAACAGAAAGTCTATGTAGCATGTAAACAGGAAGTATCTGTAGCATGTAAACAGGAAGTATCTGTAGCATGTAAACAGGAAGTATCTGTAGCATGTAAACAGGAAGTCTCTGTAGCGTGTAAACAGGAAGTATCTGTAGCGTGTAAACAGGAAGTCTCTGTAGCATGTAAACAGGAAGTATATGTAGCGTGTAAACAGGAAGTCTCTGTAGCGTGTAAACAGAAAGTCTATGTAGCATGTAAACAGGAAGTATCTGTAGCATGTAAACAGGAAGTATCTGTAGCATGTAAACAGGAAGTCTCTGTAGCATGTAAACAGAAAGTCTATGTAGCATGTAAACAGGAAGTATCTGTAGCATGTAAACAGGAAGTATCTGTAGCATGTAAACAGGAAGTATCTGTAGCATGTAAACAGGAAGTCTCTGTAGCGTGTAAACAGGAAGTATCTGTAGCGTGTAAACAGGAAGTCTCTGTAGCGTGTAAACAGGAAGTATATGTAGCGTGTAAACAGGAAGTCTCTGTAGCATGTAAACAGGAAGTCCCTGTAGCGTGTAAACATCAGAAACAGACGTTGCTTCACGTGACGCTTCAGAGGAAAGGACGTCTCATTTCTCTTAAAACTTATTTCCTTGTGTCCTCTCTCCTTGCTTGGTTGAGGGAAACGGGGATGCAGTTTAGGAGACTTGGGATGCAGTGTTCTATATCAACCCCTTTCCTCTTCACATATTAGCATGCTAGCGTTAGCCATGTCAGTCGGTTCAGGTTCCTGTGACGACCCTGACTTACGAGCTACTCCCACCTCGTCAGTGATTCACCTGCAGACTCACCTGATGCTGTACGAGTGGGCGGGGCTTACTGTGACCTAAAGACTTTGACCAGATCAATAAAACTGCCCCACCTTTATCACCAACTGTCAAGATAAATAAGTGATTGAACCCTCCGCCGGTCCTCCTTTATCCCCTTCACCTCCTTCACCTCCTGCTAGTGGTCCAGGCTCCAGTATCTGGCACGACTTCCTGTCCCCTTTCTCTCCCCGTTGCCTCCTGTTCCCTTTCCCTCACTTTCTCCTCCCTTTCCTTCCCCTTTCCCTCCCCTTTCTCTCCCATCCCCTCTCTCCCTTTGTTCCACTGGTTAACACTTGGGAGTCTGGGGGTCAATTTCTAGATTTTTCTTGATTTTACATACCTTTTAAATTCCCCTTTTTAAAGTCACTAGCATATGATACATAATCATGTGTTGTATATCAAAAAATACAGAACAATCTCAGCTATCTATATAATGAGGCACCATTGTCCTAAAGGCACAAGTGTAAATATGAAAATATGACTAAAGCTGAAAAATTGAATCTTGATTTTGGAAATGTCTCATATTTGTTGTGAAAACATAACTTTACTCAGGTGGTATAGCGGTTTTGGTGATGGAAATTGGTTTACCAAAAGGTCTTAGGTTCACAAAAGCAGTGGAATATATGAATAAAATGGTAGACACATGTAATTTAATGTCTAAAACCAAATGTATTATTATATGGTGGGGATGATGAGCTGTGGCTGGCTTTGCGGCCTGCTAGGTGATGTGTTCAGGCAGGCAGACGGACAGGGAGGCTGCTGCAGCGATGCTGCATGTTGTCCTCTGGACCCTCACAGCTCTGAATCCACTCTGTAAAATACATTAATACAGTCAGTATGAGTTCACTGAAAGAAAGTTAACGTGATAGAGACAACAGTTGATTATGCACCGTTCAGTCATAGACACGGAAGGGAACAGACAACACGGCTCTATTTCAAAGTCAAAAGTCAAAGTCAGTTTTATTTGTCACTTCTTCCATATTGTGCAAACATACAGAGGACCTGAAATTATGTTTCTCTACTGTCTGAAAAAAAAGTGAATAGTGCAACATTTAAAAAAGTAAAAAATAGACAACATATAACACATAAACATATAAACAACATCTAAACTAGACAACATATAACATATAAACAACATATAAATATATAAACAACATATAAACATATAAACATAGTGCAGAAACATAAAGTGAATAGTGCACATTTAAAAAAAAAAAGTAAAAAAATAGACAACATATAACATATAAACATAGTGCAAAGACATATAAACATAGTGCAAAGACATTTAAACATAGTGCAAAAACATATAACATATAGTGCAAAAACAGATTAGGAACTATTCAAGTGTGCGTTAGTAGCAGCGGTCAGACAGTTTAGCAGCAGAGTCTAGATGTGGGAGTGGTGAGGTAGAGAGTTCAGCTTCCTGACAGCTTGGTGGATGAAGCTGGTTGACAGCCTAGTGGTGGAGCCCGGAGGCTCCGGTATCTCCTCCCAGAGGGCAGGAGGCTGAAGAGACCGTGTGAGGGGTGGCAGGAGTCGCTCACAATCGAGGTCGCTTTGCGGGTGAGGCGGGTGTTGTATATGTCCTGCAGGGAGGGGAGGGGGGGAGTGAGGCACCAATGATTCTTCCAGCTGCATTCACTAGGCGCTGCAGGGCTTTCCTGCTGTAGTCTGTGCAGCTTCCGCCCCACACAGTGATGCAGTTGGTCAGGATGCTCTCCATGGTGCCACGGTAGAAGGTGCACATGATGGGTGGAGGGCTTCCTGCTTTCCTCAGTTTCCGGAGGAAGTAGAGGCGCCTCTGTGCTTTCTTTGCCAGGGTTTTCGTGTTGACTGTCCACGAGAGGTCCTCACTGATGTCCACCCCCAGGAACTTGGTGCTGCTGACTTGTTCAATGTCAGCACCGTTGATGGTCAGTGGTGGGTGTTGGGTGTGGCCTTTCCGGAAGTCAACAACAATCTCCTTGGTCTTGCTGTTGTTCAGAAGGAGGTTGTTGTCTCTGCACCACGTGGTCAGAAGGTTGACCTCCTTCCTGTAGTGGGTCTCGTCCTCCTTGGTGATGAGACCTATCAGAGTGGTGTCGTCTGCGAATTTGACCATGTGATTGGTGCTGTAGGTGTTTTGCAGTCGTGTGTCAGCAAGGTGAAGAGCAGTGGACTGAGCACACAGCCCTGAGGGGCCCCTGTACTCAGAGTGATGCTGCTTGAGGTGTTGTTGCCGACGCGTACTGCTTGTGGCCTCTCACTGAGAAAGTCCAGCAGCCAGTTACACAGCGAGGTGTTGAGCCCCAGCTGGTCAAGTTTGCAGATGAGTTGTTGTGGGATGATGGTGTTGAACGCTGAACTAAAGTCTATGAACAGCATTCTCACATACGAGTCTTTTTTGTCCAGGTGGGTGAGGGCTGGGTGGAGAGCAGAGCAGATTGCATCCTCCGTGGACCGTTTGGCACGGTATGCAAACTGGAAAGGGTCCAGTGTGGGGGGGAGAATGGATTTGATGTGTGACATGACTAGCCGTTCAAAGCACTTCATTATTATGGGGGTAAGTGCCACTGGACGATAGTCATTAAAGCAGGACGGAGTGGATTTCTTTGGCACAGGTATGATGGTGGTGGCCTTGAAGCATGATGGAACAACAGCTTGTCTCAGAGAAGTATTAAAAACATCCGTGAAGACATCCTTAAGCTCCTCTGCGCAGTCCCTCAACACACGACCAGGGATGTTGTCTGGACCTGTTGCCTTGCGGGTGTTGATAGTGGAGAGAGTCCTCTTCACGCTGGCAGCAGACAGGCACAGAACCTGGTCATGGGGAGGAGGCGGAGTCTTGTGTGGACGAGTGCTGTTCTGTGCTTCAAACCGTGCAAAGAAGCTGTTGAGGTCGTTTAGCAGAGAGATGTTGCTGTCGCAGGTCTGTGGCGCGGGTTTGTAGTCTGTGATGGTCTGAATGCCCTGCCACAGGCTCCGTGTGTCTCTGCTGTCTTGAAAGTGACGGGTTATCTTGTTCGTGTAATCCTGTTTAGCTTTCCTGATGCCGTGGGACAGGTTGGCTCTCGCTGTTCTCAGGTCCGTTTCGTCCCCAGCTCTGAAGGCCTTGTTTCTGGCCCTCAGCAGCCGATGGACTTCCCCTGTCAGCCACGGCTTCTGGTTAGCCCGAGTGGTGATGGTCTTTACGTGGGTCACATCATCCATACACTTACTGATGTAAGAAGTAACAGTGTCTGTGTACTCCTCAATGTCAATTTAGTGACGTGCTAACCGCTACGTAGCTCTCGTCAACACACACATGTTATTTACTGTCTTACAAACATATAATGGAGGTCCAACACTACTGGTCGTACTATGTTCACTGTAACAAGTTAACGTGATAGATTCAACAATTGATTATGCCCCGTTCAGTCATATATACGGAAGATAACAGCCAAAACGGCACTGTGTAGCGACGTGCTAACCGCTACGAAGCTATCGTCAACACACACATGTTATTTACTGTCTTACAAACACATAATGGAGGTCCAGCACTACTGGTCGTACTATGTTCACTGTAACAAGTTAACGTGATAGATTCAACAATTGATTACTCACCGTTCAGTCTCACAGAAACGCTGTAGCCAGCTATCTGGCCCGTTAGCTCCGGCTAGCTCCTTGTTAGTGAATCCTTCAGCTCTGAAGCTGCTCCGTCTGTCCCCTCCAATATAGCTCTGCTCAGGACTCTTTGCTTGGCACCTTCTGACAGTGAAGCTTTGCACGCCTCATACATGTCCATGTTTAGATGCTCAGACGCGGAAGTGGAAACCATATCCGCCAGATTTTTAACCATATTTATGTGACGTATTATTGTGATGATTATAATTTTATTAAACATTTAGACACCTGGTTTAACGCTTCGACGCGGGCGCCGACCTAACCACAGGTTAGCAACCTTTGTTCCACTGGTTAACCACAGGTTAGCAACCTTTGTTCCACTGGTTAACCACAGGTTAGCAACCTTTGTTCCACTGGTTAACCACAGGTTAATAGCCTTTGTTCCACTGGTTAAACACCGGTTAGCAACCTGTGTTCCCTTGTTTATTACCAGGACTTATTTTATGTCCACTGTAAATAATCTACCAATTTACTTAATTGGCTTAATCAATATTTCCTGCTCTTGAATATTCTTTCTTTTGTTCTCTCTTTCTCTAATTTTTTATTTCACTTTTTCTTTCTTCTTGAAAAGCAAAGAAATCATCAAAACTGGAGACATTGATAAGTTAAATCTCAAAAGATTGATTTGTTTATTCAGCTGGACGCTCTGATGCTCCTCTGCTTATGACTGCAGATGCACAGTTTATCCACAGGAGGACGCTCTGATCCACAGAACCACATCGTACCAGACCAGAGACCAGGAGGGCGCTCTGATCCACAGAACCACATCGTACCAGACCAGACCAGAGACCAGGAGGGCGCTCTGATCCACAGAACCACATCACACCAGACCAGACCAGAGGCCAGGAGGACGCTCTGATCCACAGAACCACATCACACCAGACCAGACCAGAGGCCAGGAGGACGCTCTGATCCACAGGACCACATTGTACCAGACCAGAGGCAAACGTTCTTTGAAGTAAAAGCAGAATTCAAAATGGTCTTGAGTCCTTGCAGGAATTCTGGGGGGTTCAGAGGAAGGGACAGAACGGGTGAGATGATGAAGAAAAGACATAAGCAGGTTTTCGTTTGATGAACTTGATAAAACCTGTTTGGTCTCAGGAGAAGTGCGACAGGTCTGTTCTCAGGTCTGTGATCTGGATCAGGGAGCTCCAATCCTCTGTTTTGCTGACGCTGGACTTCGTTAGCAGCTTATCCTCCTCCTCGTTATCAGCTTTAACCTGGAGCTGCTGACATCAACACACAAACACAGACCTTCAAAACCGCTGCAGCAACTCAGACCTGCACACATACCACAATGAAATACAGTGGGAATCTGTAAAAAGCAGAAAGACAGTGTTGATTATTTTATCAAAAAGTTAGAAATAAATGTCAGCAAATTCTAATCAAAAAGAGAAATCAGAGAGAGGATGAAAATAATGTGTATGTGTTTGTGTGTATATATATATATATATATATATATATATATATATATATATATATATATATATATATATACTGTATACAGCATGTGTCTCAGGTGCATTAATAGTAATCCATCTTTAATGGTATGTCTGAACTGGTGAGAGACCACGATGGTTTCACACCAGTTTGTTACAGTTTTCAGCTTCAACAAAGAATCTGAAGATAAGGTCCCGATTCCAGACCATCACAGAGATGGACACTCCCTCTAGCTTCTTCTTCGGCGTGGAGAAGAAGAATGGGCAGGGGAGTGTGATCCACTCACTGTTGGCAGACTCAGGGCAGCCAGTTGTGGAACCAAGCCAGATCAGAAGGCGAGCTGTGGGTTTAATCCTCACTGTATACAAGTGAGTACAGGAGGAGGAAGCACTGATGGAGGGGTTATGTTGGGGAACTACCTCAGGCCTCTGAGGGGACCAACAAGGAGCTTGACAGGCCCATAAGTTTACAGGAGCTGAATGCCGCCTTGCAGGGCATGCAGGGACGGCGTGCTCCCAGCATCGATGGCCTATCTGCAGAATTATATAAAGCTTTCTGGGTCATATTTGCAGTTGACATACTTGATGTTCTTAATGAGAGTCTGGCCTCTGGTTCCATGCCAATGTCCTATAATATTAATAATATAATTAGTGTGAACTTAGTGTGGAGGAAGGACGGGTTCAAGTACCTGGGAATACATCTCGGACAACAAAACATAGCCCAGAAAAACTGGGAGGGCGTCACAGAGAAAATTGAGGGAAAGCTTTCCAAGTGGAAGTGGCTGCTCCCTCAGATGGTCTTTTAAAGGTAGAGTACTGGTTTTAAACAACCTTATAGCATCCAAGCTGTGGCACCGCTTAACCTGCCTAGACCCTCCCTCAGGCTTTCTAGCCCACATACAGAGGAGGATGGTGGATTTATTTTGGGAGGGTCTACACTGCGTGCCATAAGGGGTGCTGTTTTTAGACAGAGAGGAGGGGGGACAGGGCCTCGTCCACCTGGCCAGCCGGACGGACATTTTTAGACTTCAGTTCATCCAAAAGTCCGAAGGGTTTAGTGTGTCCGAAGGGTTTAGTGTGGAGAGATGTGGCTAGCTGCATCCTCCAACCCTGTCTCCTAAAAATTACGTTCCCCCAGAACTAATACGCATTCCCAATTACGTTTGATCAGAAACGTATCTCCTCCCTGATTATGTTTGTGTTTGACGTATTACACATACGTTGATTATACACGTATACGTTGATTAAACACGTATGTTGATTATACACGTATTTTTGTTTGATTGTTTTTATGTTTGTGTTTGACGTATTACAAATACGTTTATAATTGTGTGTTTGTGTTATTGTTTTCTTGCTTTATTTAAGCATTTATTTAAGCATATTTACATTTTTAAACTCTGCGGAGAAAAAAGAAAGGAGGGGCGGGGTGAGGCCAGTGACGGCCGGCCGCACCGGGCGCCGGCCGCACCGGGAGCCCGAGAGTCGGCCGCACCGGGAGCCGAAGACCGTTTGCCCGCCGTTGTTAGGCCGGTAACGGGCCGGTCTTCAGACCGCTTTCACCGGGGCTCGGTCTTCAGACCGCTTGGCCGCCGCCGTTAGGCCGGCGGTAACAGCCTCCTTCGTGCCGGCTCCGGTCTTCTCTGAGTCGGGTTGTTTGTGAATGCAGCCCAAAGTCACGGGACCCAACATCCGGTTTTCAAAATACTAACTGATATGAATGTGTTCAGAACATTTCTGACCACATCCACACATCTTAACTGTACTGGTCTTACATAAATGTTGTAATGTGTCAAACACAACGGACTGTTACAGTTAAGATGTGTGGATGTGGTCAGAAATGTTGTGAACACATTCATATCAGTCAGTATTTTGAAAACCGGATGTTGGGTCCCGTGACTCCTTCCGCCCGTTTGAATAATTTCACGTCAGATTCTGCACTTGATGTGACCACACAGATCCGAGTGTCTGCTGATGATCGCAGTGGTTTACTGCACTAGATGGAGTTTATCACACACTTTGGGCTGCACTCACAAACAACCCAACTCAGAGAAGACCGGAGCCGGCACGAAGGAGGCTGTTACCGCCGGCCTAACGGCGGCGGCCAAGCGGTCTGAAGACCGAGCCCCGGTGAAAGCGGTCTGAAGACCGGCCCGTTACCGGCCTAACAACGGCGGGCAAACGGTCTTCGGCTCCCGGTGCGGCCGACTCTCGGGCTCCCGGTGCGGCCGGCGCCCGGCGCGGCCGGCCGTCACTGGCCTCACCCCGCCCCTCCTTTCTTTTTTCTCCGCAGAGTTTAAAAATGTAAATATGCTTAAATAAATGCTTAAATAAAGCAAGAAAACAATAACACAAACACACAATTATAAACGTATTTGTAATACGTCAAACACAAACATAAAAACAATCAAACAAAAATACGTGTATAATCAACATACGTGTTTAATCAACGTATACGTGTATAATCAACGTATGTGTAATACGTCAAACACAAACATAATCAGGGAGGAGATACGTTTCTGATCAAACGTAATTGGGAATGCGTGTTAGTTCTGGGGGAACGTAATTTTTAGGAGACAGGGTTGCATCCTCAGACGTGCAAACAACCTGGGGCTGGATACTGCTCTGTTTTTAATCAATTCTAGTGTTTTAAAGTTCTAGGTTTCATAAAGGTGCCCACAGTCTAACTAAGCAGGAACACATGCTTGGAGAACAGGGAGAGCCAGGAGGTCAGGGCAGTCTGAATGTGCAATATAAGGGCCAGACTCTGGCTAGAGTTCCAATTTTATAGACACATTGGAGACTTAGATGCTTTTAAACAACGTTGGTGTTTTAATAACATTGTTTATTTAAACATTAAATAAAATAAACCCTGTGATTTTAACGCATTAGCAATTTATTTGTAGAAATTAGAAAAATGATAAGTACCGTACATTTCGGGTTATAAGCCGCTCCTACGGCTGATCAGTGTCCCCGCTGTAGCAAGCTAGTAGCGCTGCTAGATAGCGCTGCTAGTAGCACTGCTAGCTAGCGCTTCTGCTGCTACCGGCCACTGCTGCTGCTACTGCCCGCTGCTGCTGCTACTGCCCGCGTCCCCTCTGCCCAAGTCCGGTGTCGAGCCTGGTCCCGCTACCTTCGGTGGTTTTCAGGGAGCTAGCGGAAGTTAGCGGGGAAGTGACGGAGCGCTAGCAGGAGCCCCAGCTGGCTACAGCGGGGAGCTAACGGGGACACTGACCGAAGGCAGTAGCGGCTTATAACCCGAAAAGTACGGTATGTAAATAAAGTGTTTTGGAAAAAATCTAATAGAATTTCTCTCTCTCTCTCTCTCTTTCTCTCTCCCTCTCTTTCTCTCTGGCTGTCCCTCTCCGCCCTTTAGCTCCTCAGTAATCCTGTTAGCACAGTTCCTCCATAATCCTCCCACAGCGTTCAGATCCCTGCAGGTCTTCACAGCATTTTCACTCCAGCTCTGAGGAATGCTGCTGGACCCTGACTGAACACCTCAGGTAGGCCAAGAGACAACCAGCACTCAGACCACATCCACCTAGACCTCAGGTAGACCAAGAGAGAGTGGATCATTGTTGTGTCTGCTGGTTTCTTTTAGTTCAGTTTGGTTGATCTGAAACAATGTAGTTTAGGGTTAGGGTTTAGCTGGACTCTGATGGTCTGATGGATCTCTCATGGTCGACCGTGTCGGGATTATAAATCCCTTTCAGGCCTAAATGAATGAACCCTCCAAAGACCACGGTCCAGATCAGGGTGTTGACGCTGGAACCAGAGTTGATCAAAGTACTGCTAACCGAAGTTCTGAGCCCACAAACCCAACATCATACGGTCCAGATCCAGCTCACATCCGGTCCTCCGGTTCTGGAACACAGCCAGAGGACCGGATGTGAGCCGGAGCCAGACCAAACTGAGATAAATTTGTGGATGTACTGGAAGTCTTCTTTCCAAGGACTGGTTCACTCATTGGTGTTAAGTGGCTGACTGGTCACCTGGATGACTGGCCAACTGGGTAATGAATTTACCAGCTAATTTATTGGCGAGCTAACCACCTAACCTACCAACTACATACATATTGAACTGACCGGTCCGCTAACAGACTTGTTAAATGGTTGGTTTGCTCACTGAATGAAGATTAAGCACCAAACTGGTCAGTTGTCTGACCACTGGTTCACAGGTTGGTTTAGGTAAAGGTCCAATAGTATGTCGAGTAGCACCGTGACACAGCGGCAGCCTATGGGGGATTAGGGTCATTGAGGCTGACATGAGTGCCAGACATGATCCAAACGCCTCAAAGTCTCGAGAGGCTCAGATGTAAACATCATAGAGAGAAAGACGATTACTTATGATGTATATTTCATATTGAGCCTCACAGGGTTTATTTTAAAGTATGAAGTTTCAAAAAGGGACAGAGTGTTGGACGTGTGAGGGACAGAGTGTTGGACGTGTGAGGGACAGAGTGTTGGACGTGTGAGGGACAGAGTGTTGGACGTGTGAGGGACAGAGTGTTGGACATGTGAGGGACAGAGTGTTGGACGTGTGAGGGACAGAGTGTTGGACATGTGAGGGACAGAGTGTTGGACGTGTGAGGGACAGAGTGTTGGACGTGTGAGTTACAGAGTGTTGGACGTGTGAGGGACAGAGTGTTGGACATGTGAGGGACAGAGTGTTGGACATGTGAGGGACAGAGTGTTGGACGTGTGAGGGACAGAGTGTTGGACGTGTGAGTTACAGAGTGTTGGACGTGTGAGGGACAGAGTGTTGGACGTGTGAGGGACAGAGTGTTGGACATGTGAGGGACAGAGTGTTGGACGTGTGAGGGACAGAGTGTTGGACGTGTGAGGGACAGAGTGTTGGACGTGTGAGTTACAGAGTGTTGGACATGTGAGGGACAGAGTGTTGGACATGTGAGGGACAGAGTGTTGGACATGTGAGGGACAGAGTGTTGGACGTGTGAGTTACAGAGTGTTGGACGTGTGAGGGACAGAGTGTTGGACGTGTGAGTTACAGAGTGTTGGACATGTGAGGGACAGAGTGTTGGACATGTGAGGGACAGAGTGTTGGACGTGTGAGGGACAGAGTGTTGGACGTGTGAGTTACAGAGTGTTGGACATGTGAGGGACAGAGTGTTGGACGTGTGAGTTACAGAGTGTTGGACGTGTGAGGGACAGAGTGTTGGACGTGTGAGGGACAGAGTGTTGGACATGTGAGGGACAGAGTGTTGGACGTGTGAGGGACAGAGTGTTGGACGTGTGAGTTACAGAGTGTTGGACATGTGAGGGACAGAGTGTTGGACGTGTGAGGGACAGAGTGTTGGACGTGTGAGGGACAGAGTGTTGGACGTGTGAGGGACAGAGTGTTGGACATGTGAGTTACAGAGTGTTGGACGTGTGAGTTACAGAGTGTTGGACGTGTGAGGGACAGAGTGTTGGACGTGTGAGGGACAGAGTGTTGGACGTGTGAGGGACAGAGTGTTGGACGTGTGAGTTACAGAGTGTTGGACGTGTGAGGGACAGAGTGTTGGACGTGTGAGGGACAGAGTGTTGGACATGTGAGTTACAGAGTGTTGGACATGTGAGTTACAGAGTGTTGGACATGTGAGGGACAGAGTGTTGGACATGTGAGGGACAGAGTGTTGGACATGTGAGGGACAGAGTGTTGGACGTGTGAGGGACAAAGTGTTGGACATGTGAGTTACAGAGTGTTGGACATGTGAGTTACAGAGTGTTGGACATGTGAGGGACAGAGTGTTGGACATGTGAGGGACAGAGTGTTGGACATGTGAGTTACAGAGTGTTGGACGTGTGAGGGACAGAGTGTTGGACATGTGAGTTACAGAGTGTTGGACATGTGAGTTACAGAGTGTTGGACATGTGAGGGACAGAGTGTTGGACATGTGAGGGACAGAGTGTTGGACATGTGAGGGACAGAGTGTTGGACGTGTGAGGGACAGAGTGTTGGATGTGTGAGGGACAATGAGTTGGACATGTGAGTTACAGAGTGTTGGACATGTGAGTTACAGAGTGTTGGACGTGTGAGGGACAGAGTGTTGGACGTGTGAGGGACAGAGTGTTGGACATGTGAGGGACAGAGTGTTGGACATGTGAGGGACAGAGTGTTGGACGTGTGAGGGACAGAGTGTTGGACATGTGAGTTACAGAGTGTTGGACATGTGAGGGACAGAGTGTTGGACGTGTGAGGGACAGAGTGTTGGACATGTGAGTTACAGAGTGTTGGACATGTGAGGGACAGAGTGTTGGACATGTGAGGGACAGAGTGTTGGACGTGTGAGGGACAGAGTGTTGGACATGTGAGGGACAGAGTGTTGGACATGTGAGGGACAGAGTGTTGGACGTGTGAGGGACAGAGTGTTGGACGTGTGAGGGACAGAGTGTTGGACATGTGAGGGACAGAGTGTTGGACATGTGAGTTACAGAGTGTTGGACATGTGAGGGACAGAGTGTTGGACGTGTGAGGGACAGAGTGTTGGACATGTGAGGGACAGAGTGTTGGACGTGTGAGGGACAGAGTGTTGGACGTGTGAGGGACAGAGTGTTGGACATGTGAGGGACAGAGTGTTGGACATGTGAGGGACAGAGTGTTGGACGTGTGAGTTACAGAGTGTTGGACATGTGAGGGACAGAGTGTTGGACGTGTGAGGGACAGAGTGTTGGACGTGTGAGTTACAGAGTGTTGGACATGTGAGGGACAGAGTGTTGGACGTGTGAGGGACAGAGTGTTGGACATGTGAGGGACAGAGTGTTGGACGTGTGAGGGACAGAGTGTTGGACGTGTGAGGGACAGAGTGTTGGACATGTGAGGGACAGAGTGTTGGACATTTGAGGGACAGAGTGTTGGACGTGTGAGGGACAGAGTGTTGGACATGTGAGGGACAGAGTGTTGGACATGTGAGGGACAGAGTGTTGGACGTGTGAGGGACAGAGTGTTGGACATGTGAGTTACAGAGTGTTGGACATGTGAGGGACAGAGTGTTGGACGTGTGAGGGACAGAGTGTTGGACATGTGAGGGACAGAGTGTTGGACGTGTGAGGGACAGAGTGTTGGACATGTGAGTTACAGAGTGTTGGACATGTGAGGGACAGAGTGTTGGACATGTGAGGGACAGAGTGTTGGACGTGTGAGGGACAGAGTGTTGGACGTGTGAGGGACAGAGTGTTGGACGTGTGAGGGACAGAGTGTTGGACGTGTGAGGGACAGAGTGTTGGACATGTGAGGGACAGAGTGTTGGACGTGTGAGGGACAGAGTGTTGGACGTGTGAGGGACAGAGTGTTGGACATGTGAGGGACAGAGTGTTGGACGTGTGAGGGACAGAGTGTTGGACGTGTGAGGGACAGAGTGTTGGACGTGTGAGGGACAGAGTGTTGGACGTGTGAGGGACAGAGTGTTGGACATGTGAGGGACAGAGTGTTGGACGTGTGAGGGACAGAGTGTTGGACATGTGAGGGACAGAGTGTTGGACATGTGAGGGACAGAGTGTTGGACGTGTGAGGGACAGAGTGTTGGACGTGTGAGGGACAGAGTGTTGGACATGTGAGGGACAGAGTGTTGGACGTGTGAGGGACAGAGTGTTGGACATGTGAGGGACAGAGTGTTGGACGTGTGAGGGACAGAGTGTTGGACATGTGAGGGACAGAGTGTTGGACGTGTGAGGGACAGAGTGTTGGACATGTGAGGGACAGAGTGTTGGACATGTGAGTTACAGAGTGTTGGACGTGTGAGGGACAGAGTGTTGGACGTGTGAGGGACAGAGTGTTGGACATGTGAGGGACAGAGTGTTGGACGTGTGAGGGACAGAGTGTTGGACATGTGAGGGACAGAGTGTTGGACGTGTGAGGGACAGAGTGTTGGACATGTGAGGGACAGAGTGTTGGACATGTGAGGGACAGAGTGTTGGACATGTGAGGGACAGAGTGTTGGACGTGTGAGGGACAGAGTGTTGGACGTGTGAGGGACAGAGTGTTGGACGTGTGAGGGACAGAGTGTTGGACGTGTGAGGGACAGAGTGTTGGACGTGTGAGGGACAGAGTGTTGGACGTGTGAGGGACAGAGTGTTGGACGTGTGAGGGACAGAGTGTTGGACATGTGAGGGACAGAGTGTTGGACGTGTGAGGGACAGAGTGTTGGACGTGTGAGGGACAGAGTGTTGGACGTGTGAGGGACAGAGTGTTGGACATGTGAGGGACAGAGTGTTGGACGTGTGAGGGACAGAGTGTTGGACATGTGAGGGACAGAGTGTTGGACGTGTGAGGGACAGAGTGTTGGACGTGTGAGGGACAGAGTGTTGGACGTGTGAGGGACAGAGTGTTGGACGTGTGAGGGACAGAGTGTTGGACATGTGAGGGACAGAGTGTTGGACGTGTGAGGGACAGAGTGTTGGACGTGTGAGGGACAGAGTGTTGGACGTGTGAGGGACAGAGTGTTGGACATGTGAGGGACAGAGTGTTGGACATGTGAGGGACAGAGTGTTGGACGTGTGAGGGACAGAGTGTTGGACGTGTGAGGGACAGAGTGTTGGACGTGTGAGTTACAGAGTGTTGGACGTGTGAGGGACAGAGTGTTGGACATGTGAGGGACAGAGTGTTGGACGTGTGAGGGACAGAGTGTTGGACATGTGAGGGACAGAGTGTTGGACGTGTGAGGGACAGAGTGTTGGACGTGTGAGTTACAGAGTGTTGGACATGTGAGGGACAGAGTGTTGGACGTGTGAGGGACAGAGTGTTGGACATGTGAGGGACAGAGTGTTGGACGTGTGAGGGACAGAGTGTTGGACGTGTGAGGGACAGAGTGTTGGACATGTGAGGGACAGAGTGTTGGACATTTGAGGGACAGAGTGTTGGACGTGTGAGGGACAGAGTGTTGGACATGTGAGGGACAGAGTGTTGGACATGTGAGGGACAGAGTGTTGGACGTGTGAGGGACAGAGTGTTGGACATGTGAGTTACAGAGTGTTGGACATGTGAGGGACAGAGTGTTGGACGTGTGAGGGACAGAGTGTTGGACATGTGAGGGACAGAGTGTTGGACGTGTGAGGGACAGAGTGTTGGACATGTGAGTTACAGAGTGTTGGACATGTGAGGGACAGAGTGTTGGACATGTGAGGGACAGAGTGTTGGACGTGTGAGGGACAGAGTGTTGGACGTGTGAGGGACAGAGTGTTGGACGTGTGAGGGACAGAGTGTTGGACGTGTGAGGGACAGAGTGTTGGACATGTGAGGGACAGAGTGTTGGACGTGTGAGGGACAGAGTGTTGGACGTGTGAGGGACAGAGTGTTGGACATGTGAGGGACAGAGTGTTGGACGTGTGAGGGACAGAGTGTTGGACGTGTGAGGGACAGAGTGTTGGACGTGTGAGGGACAGAGTGTTGGACGTGTGAGGGACAGAGTGTTGGACATGTGAGGGACAGAGTGTTGGACGTGTGAGGGACAGAGTGTTGGACATGTGAGGGACAGAGTGTTGGACATGTGAGGGACAGAGTGTTGGACGTGTGAGGGACAGAGTGTTGGACGTGTGAGGGACAGAGTGTTGGACATGTGAGGGACAGAGTGTTGGACGTGTGAGGGACAGAGTGTTGGACATGTGAGGGACAGAGTGTTGGACGTGTGAGGGACAGAGTGTTGGACATGTGAGGGACAGAGTGTTGGACGTGTGAGGGACAGAGTGTTGGACATGTGAGGGACAGAGTGTTGGACATGTGAGTTACAGAGTGTTGGACGTGTGAGGGACAGAGTGTTGGACGTGTGAGGGACAGAGTGTTGGACATGTGAGGGACAGAGTGTTGGACGTGTGAGGGACAGAGTGTTGGACATGTGAGGGACAGAGTGTTGGACATGTGAGGGACAGAGTGTTGGACATGTGAGGGACAGAGTGTTGGACATGTGAGGGACAGAGTGTTGGACGTGTGAGGGACAGAGTGTTGGACGTGTGAGGGACAGAGTGTTGGACGTGTGAGGGACAGAGTGTTGGACGTGTGAGGGACAGAGTGTTGGACGTGTGAGGGACAGAGTGTTGGACGTGTGAGGGACAGAGTGTTGGACGTGTGAGGGACAGAGTGTTGGACATGTGAGGGACAGAGTGTTGGACGTGTGAGGGACAGAGTGTTGGACGTGTGAGGGACAGAGTGTTGGACGTGTGAGGGACAGAGTGTTGGACATGTGAGGGACAGAGTGTTGGACGTGTGAGGGACAGAGTGTTGGACATGTGAGGGACAGAGTGTTGGACGTGTGAGGGACAGAGTGTTGGACGTGTGAGGGACAGAGTGTTGGACGTGTGAGGGACAGAGTGTTGGACGTGTGAGGGACAGAGTGTTGGACATGTGAGGGACAGAGTGTTGGACGTGTGAGGGACAGAGTGTTGGACGTGTGAGGGACAGAGTGTTGGACGTGTGAGGGACAGAGTGTTGGACATGTGAGGGACAGAGTGTTGGACATGTGAGGGACAGAGTGTTGGACGTGTGAGGGACAGAGTGTTGGACGTGTGAGGGACAGAGTGTTGGACGTGTGAGTTACAGAGTGTTGGACGTGTGAGGGACAGAGTGTTGGACATGTGAGGGACAGAGTGTTGGATATGTGAGGGACAGAGTGTTGGACGTGTGAGGGACAGAGTGTTGGACATGTGAGTTACAGAGTGTTGGACATGTGAGGGACAGAGTGTTGGACATGTGAGGGACAGAGTGTTGGACGTGTGAGGGACAGAGTGTTGGACGTGTGAGGGACAGAGTGTTGGACGTGTGAGGGACAGAGTGTTGGACGTGTGAGGGACAGAGTGTTGGACATGTGAGGGACAGAGTGTTGGACGTGTGAGGGACAGAGTGTTGGACGTGTGAGGGACAGAGTGTTGGACATGTGAGGGACAGAGTGTTGGACGTGTGAGGGACAGAGTGTTGGACATGTGAGGGACAGAGTGTTGGACATGTGAGGGACAGAGTGTTGGACGTGTGAGGGACAGAGTGTTGGACGTGTGAGGGACAGAGTGTTGGACATGTGAGGGACAGAGTGTTGGACGTGTGAGGGACAGAGTGTTGGACATGTGAGGGACAGAGTGTTGGACGTGTGAGGGACAGAGTGTTGGACATGTGAGTTACAGAGTGTTGGACATGTGAGGGACAGAGTGTTGGACATGTGAGGGACAGAGTGTTGGACGTGTGAGGGACAGAGTGTTGGACGTGTGAGGGACAGAGTGTTGGACGTGTGAGGGACAGAGTGTTGGACGTGTGAGGGACAGAGTGTTGGACATGTGAGGGACAGAGTGTTGGACATGTGAGGGACAGAGTGTTGGACGTGTGAGGGACAGAGTGTTGGACGTGTGAGGGACAGAGTGTTGGACGTGTGAGGGACAGAGTGTTGGACATGTGAGGGACAGAGTGTTGGACGTGTGAGGGACAGAGTGTTGGACGTGTGAGGGACAGAGTGTTGGACGTGTGAGGGACAGAGTGTTGGACATGTGAGGGACAGAGTGTTGGACGTGTGAGGGACAGAGTGTTGGACATGTGAGGGACAGAGTGTTGGACATGTGAGGGACAGAGTGTTGGACGTGTGAGGGACAGAGTGTTGGACGTGTGAGGGACAGAGTGTTGGACATGTGAGGGACAGAGTGTTGGACGTGTGAGGGACAGAGTGTTGGACGTGTGAGGGACAGAGTGTTGGACGTGTGAGGGACAGAGTGTTGGACATGTGAGGGACAGAGTGTTGGACATGTGAGGGACAGAGTGTTGGACGTGTGAGGGACAGAGTGTTGGACGTGTGAGGGACAGAGTGTTGGACATGTGAGTTACAGAGTGTTGGACGTGTGAGGGACAGAGTGTTGGACGTGTGAGGGACAGAGTGTTGGACATGTGAGGGACAGAGTGTTGGACGTGTGAGGGACAGAGTGTTGGACGTGTGAGGGACAGAGTGTTGGACATGTGAGTTACAGAGTGTTGGACGTGTGAGGGACAGAGTGTTGGACGTGTGAGGGACAGAGTGTTGGACATGTGAGGGACAGAGTGTTGGACGTGTGAGGGACAGAGTGTTGGACATGTGAGGGACAGAGTGTTGGACATGTGAGGGACAGAGTGTTGGACATGTGAGGGACAGAGTGTTGGACGTGTGAGGGACAGAGTGTTGGACGTGTGAGGGACAGAGTGTTGGACATGTGAGGGACAGAGTGTTGGACGTGTGAGGGACAGAGTGTTGGACATGTGAGGGACAGAGTGTTGGACGTGTGAGGGACAGAGTGTTGGACATGTGAGGGACAGAGTGTTGGACATGTGAGGGACAGAGTGTTGGACATGTGAGGGACAGAGTGTTGGACGTGTGAGGGACAGAGTGTTGGACGTGTGAGGGACAGAGTGTTGGATGTGTGAGGGACAGAGTGTTGGACATGTGAGGGACAGAGTGTTGGACATGTGAGGGACAGAGTGTTGGACATGTGAGGGACAGAGTGTTGGACATGTGAGGGACAGAGTGTTGGACGTGTGAGGGACAGAGTGTTGGACGTGTGAGGGACAGAGTGTTGGACGTGTGAGGGACAGAGTGTTGGACATGTGAGGGACAGAGTGTTGGACATGTGAGGGACAGAGTGTTGGACATGTGAGGGACAGAGTGTTGGACATGTGAGGGACAGAGTGTTGGACATGTGAGGGACAGAGTGTTGGACATGTGAGGGACAGAGTGTTGGACGTGTGAGGGACAGAGTGTTGGACGTGTGAGGGACAGAGTGTTGGACGTGTGAGGGACAGAGTGTTGGACATGTGAGGGACAGAGTGTTGGACATGTGAGGGACAGAGTGTTGGACGTGTGAGGGACAGAGTGTTGGACATGTGAGTTACAGAGTGTTGGACATGTGAGGGACAGAGTGTTGGACATGTGAGGGACAGAGTGTTGGACGTGTGAGGGACAGAGTGTTGGACGTGTGAGGGACAGAGTGTTGGACGTGTGAGGGACAGAGTGTTGGACGTGTGAGGGACAGAGTGTTGGACATGTGAGGGACAGAGTGTTGGACGTGTGAGGGACAGAGTGTTGGACATGTGAGGGACAGAGTGTTGGACATGTGAGGGACAGAGTGTTGGACATGTGAGGGACAGAGTGTTGGACGTGTGAGGGACAGAGTGTTGGACATGTGAGGGACAGAGTGTTGGACGTGTGAGGGACAGAGTGTTGGACGTGTGAGGGACAGAGTGTTGGACATGTGAGGGACAGAGTGTTGGACATGTGAGGGACAGAGTGTTGGACGTGTGAGGGACAGAGTGTTGGACATGTGAGGGACAGAGTGTTGGACATGTGAGGGACAGAGTGTTGGACATGTGAGGGACAGAGTGTTGGACGTGTGAGGGACAGAGTGTTGGACGTGTGAGGGACAGAGTGTTGGACATGTGAGGGACAGAGTGTTGGACGTGTGAGGGACAGAGTGTTGGACGTGTGAGGGACAGAGTGTTGGACATGTGAGGGACAGAGTGTTGGACGTGTGAGGGACAGAGTGTTGGACGTGTGAGGGACAGAGTGTTGGACGTGTGAGGGACAGAGTGTTGGACATGTGAGGGACAGAGTGTTGGACGTGTGAGGGACAGAGTGTTGGACGTGTGAGGGACAGAGTGTTGGACATGTGAGTTACAGAGTGTTGGACGTGTGAGGGACAGAGTGTTGGACGTGTGAGGGACAGAGTGTTGGACGTGTGAGGGACAGAGTGTTGGACATGTGAGGGACAGAGTGTTGGACGTGTGAGGGACAGAGTGTTGGACATGTGAGGGACAGAGTGTTGGACATGTGAGGGACAGAGTGTTGGACGTGTGAGGGACAGAGTGTTGGACGTGTGAGGGACAGAGTGTTGGACATGTGAGGGACAGAGTGTTGGACATGTGAGGGACAGAGTGTTGGACGTGTGAGGGACAGAGTGTTGGACGTGTGAGGGACAGAGTGTTGGACATGTGAGGGACAGAGTGTTGGACGTGTGAGGGACAGAGTGTTGGACGTGTGAGGGACAGAGTGTTGGACATGTGAGGGACAGAGTGTTGGACGTGTGAGGGACAGAGTGTTGGACGTGTGAGGGACAGAGTGTTGGACATGTGAGTTACAGAGTGTTGGACGTGTGAGGGACAGAGTGTTGGACGTGTGAGGGACAGAGTGTTGGACATGTGAGGGACAGAGTGTTGGACGTGTGAGGGACAGAGTGTTGGACGTGTGAGGGACAGAGTGTTGGACGTGTGAGGGACAGAGTGTTGGACATGTGAGGGACAGAGTGTTGGACATGTGAGGGACAGAGTGTTGGACATGTGAGGGACAGAGTGTTGGACATGTGAGGGACAGAGTGTTGGACGTGTGAGGGACAGAGTGTTGGACGTGTGAGGGACAGAGTGTTGGACGTGTGAGGGACAGAGTGTTGGACGTGTGAGGGACAGAGTGTTGGACATGTGAGTTACAGAGTGTTGGACATGTGAGGGACAGAGTGTTGGACATGTGAGGGACAGAGTGTTGGACGTGTGAGGGACAGAGTGTTGGACATGTGAGGGACAGAGTGTTGGACATGTGAGGGACAGAGTGTTGGACATGTGAGTTACAGAGTGTTGGACATGTGAGGGACAGAGTGTTGGACATGTGAGTTACAGAGTGTTGGACATGTGAGGGACAGAGTGTTGGACATGTGAGTTACAGAGTGTTGGACGTGTGAGGGACAGAGTGTTGGACATGTGAGGGACAGAGTGTTGGACGTGTGAGGGACAGAGTGTTGGACATGTGAGGGACAGAGTGTTGGACGTGTGAGGGACAGAGTGTTGGACATGTGAGGGACAGAGTGTTGGACATGTGAGGGACAGAGTGTTGGACGTGTGAGGGACAGAGTGTTGGACATGTGAGGGACAGAGTGTTGGACGTGTGAGGGACAGAGTGTTGGACATGTGAGTTACAGAGTGTTGGACATGTGAGGGACAGAGTGTTGGACATGTGAGGGACAGAGTGTTGGACGTGTGAGGGACAGAGTGTTGGACATGTGAGGGACAGAGTGTTGGACATGTGAGGGACAGAGTGTTGGACATGTGAGTTACAGAGTGTTGGACGTGTGAGGGACAGAGTGTTGGACATGTGAGTTACAGAGTGTTGGACATGTGAGGGACAGAGTGTTGGACATGTGAGTTACAGAGTGTTGGACATGTGAGGGACAGAGTGTTGGACATGTGAGTTACAGAGTGTTGGACGTGTGAGGGACAGAGTGTTGGACATGTGAGGGACAGAGTGTTGGACGTGTGAGGGACAGAGTGTTGGACATGTGAGGGACAGAGTGTTGGACGTGTGAGGGACAGAGTGTTGGACATGTGAGGGACAGAGTGTTGGACATGTGAGGGACAGAGTGTTGGACGTGTGAGGGACAGAGTGTTGGACGTGTGAGGGACAGAGTGTTGGACATGTGAGGGACAGAGTGTTGGACGTGTGAGGGACAGAGTGTTGGACATGTGAGGGACAGAGTGTTGGACGTGTGAGGGACAGAGTGTTGGACATGTGAGTTACAGAGTGTTGGACGTGTGAGGGACAGAGTGTTGGACGTGTGAGGGACAGAGTGTTGGACATGTGAGGGACAGAGTGTTGGACGTGTGAGGGACAGAGTGTTGGACATGTGAGGGACAGAGTGTTGGACGTGTGAGGGACAGAGTGTTGGACGTGTGAGGGACAATGAGTTGGACATGTGAGGGACAATGAGTTGGACGTGTGAGGGACAATGAGTTGGACATGTGAGGGACAATGAGTTGGACGTGTGAGGGACAGAGTGTTGGACATGTGAGGGACAGAGTGTTGGACATGTGAGGGACAGAGTGTTGGACATGTGAGGGACAATGAGTTGGACGTGTGAGGGACAGAGTGTTGGACATGTGAGGGACAGAGTGTTGGACATGTGAGGGACAGAGTGTTGGACGTGTTGCACACTTGGACACACAGGACATCCAGGCGTTTCTGGGTTTTAAAGACGTCTTCAATGAAAGCACAGGACTACATTCAGATCAGCAACACACTGCATGCTGCAGGCTGCTTTTATGTTTTTAGTCCACTATTCAATGACACAAGCCTCACGTTTCCCCTGGCTTCCTTCCCAAAGGACCCCTGAGTGTTTCTGCCTGAACTTTAATCATCGTAACCAAGCATTAACCTCTCATAATCAGAATCAGAACCATTTATAGTTTAAGTAAGTTTACACATACAAGGAATTTGTCCTGGCGGGAGGTGCAAAACATTTAACAATAAACATTTAACGATAAACTGGAGCATGAATATTTACAATCGGGTGGACTGAATATTTACAGTTGGATCTGCAGAAAATTAAAGTTAAAATTAAAATCAAAAACCTCCATTGCAGATAAACACATGCCAGGCGAACAAACAAAACAATTATAATCAATAAAAGACGAGTGACTCTAATGACTCTCATGACTAGTGAGCAGCCTGCATTTGTGACAGCTGAACTTGATTCCCAGCAGTGACCCAAGATGTTGAGCTGGGTGGTCAAGGTGGTTCCTCAGCCGCCTTCAACACCTGAAGAGCAGAAAGAGCTGAAAGCGACCTCTGCCCCGCCCCCTGCTTCAGCCCCGCCCATTTCCACGACCACGCCGCCTGTCGCTGTAAGTTCATTCGGTACTTTGTTCTTATTCTCCTTCTCCCTCAAACGTTGGACCGTAACTCGTCACATGCCAGCACATGCGTCAAACTTCATCAACACGTGCGGCTTGCATCAGGAATCGTGTGCATGACTTTTCTAAGAGATTCGACCGTCCGTTTTCCCGAAAAATGCGAAAAACTGCGAGAAATTGTCCCATTGACTGGAATGGGGTTTCGCCGTGAAGAGAGCAAAAATAACACTCATCTTTGTGCCCATAGTGACTCGCCATAGAGAAATGATTTAAAGTTTAAAATGTTGCCAAAAGCCTGGAGTTTATTTGCACAATTGGGTATTATTTGATAGCTAGCACAGTTTTCTTATAATCATTGTTCAAGTTTAGGAAAATCTTCGGAACTTTTCAGAGTTTATAATGGGTGTGTATGGCAAGTGGAGAGCGAACAGGGGAGCAACAGAAACTTGTATTAAAAAAAATACATATTTTGCTGATAGCCCCACAATTTTTACTCTTCAGACACCATGTTTACATCAAAACGTAGGGAATATTGTGCTCGTGGTTCACATGCGTCGTGGAATCCAACAAACTCATCCCATCAGACGTTTTGGTCAGCGAGCCTGAAAGAGACATGAAGTCCAGCAACTGCTCCATTGACTCCATGTTAGATCTGAGCAGCGTGTCCTCATGAAGCAAAGGGAGCGCTTTAGGAACTGAACTTAGCTCTCATTTCTACACCTCACAAACATTTAAAGGACATTTCTGGGTTCTTATCTCTCTCGTGATTCTTTACGGCAGTAGTCGCCACACCATCAAAATTTCTTGAGAAATTTTCTAGTTAAGTTATTATTGTTGTAAAAACTTTGTGTTTAAGTTTATGAACACAGGCGTTGACTACGACGTCTTCTTTGATACTTCAGGGAGACGCCAATGTCCAAAACGGAAAAAAAAAGTTTAATTAATTTATAGATATTTTGATATTTTTTTGCTTTTATGTGTTAAAATTGTGGAAATTCTGAAATATGATTTTAAAATATATAAGCTAACGGCTTTTATACTCAAGCCGTTTTTTGGAAAAAAAACTGCGAACAAATTCTTACCAAACTAAACCTGGGATATCTCCTCAACCACAAGGGCTATTTGAATAATTTCAAAAATGCATAATATACAGAAAACACTTGTGAGATTAGTTAAGAGATTCATATATCAGTATGTGTTACTGGTTTGTTGGTTGATGATAGAACACAGGGGGGAAAAGTAAAAAATAAAAAGACTTCCAGGATGAATTTCCGCTGTTAAATGATGCCTATGAAATGCCTTTTGTTCTCTACTACAAAATAGCACAATATGTTTAGCATCTCTCTTCAAAATTTGAACTGTTGTGATATTGCCTTTTTCTCATGTAACACCCTATTTATTTCACTTTATGTTCAATACATTCACATACAGCGGTAATATACACTCAATCAACCAAAATTATGCTTTTGTGCCCTCAAATCATCATAAAATATTGGCAGATGAACTTTTCTTTTTCATTCTTCTGGCCCTAACTCTGCCATTCTGAGGCAGATGTCAGTCTAAAACCCTCCTTTGAATCGTGCGAGCCTATGGGGTCCGTCTGCAGCCATCCAAATGAAACTAAAGCCCTTCAGTATCACATGTTGTGACCCGGAGTTTTAGATCTGCTGAGAAATGCCCTCAATTTCTTGCTGGCGGCAATTTAGAGTACAAAATATTGTTTCATTGAAAAGTAAGTAGTATTTCAGTTTTTTTGCTGAATGCAATGTGGTCGATAATTTGCGGATGCTTTGCCTGACAAGATATTTGGAGGTTTTGACGGATTCTTTAGGTCGTAAGCTTGACAGGAAGGTGTGTTAATCACGTGTAGCGCCATAACAAATTATATTTTCCATAACTTGGGGAGCTCGCTCGGGTCACTTTTGAGTCCTCTTCAGTCATACTAATGTTTTTTGTTCATATTTATGGTTGAATTGTGTTTTAAACCTGTAAAATGGACTTATATGCTTGTGTAAGCCCAGGCTGTGATGTGTTTTGCTATGTGGGATCAATAGGTCTGTTATTGATTCATGGAACATATTAACACATGAACACATGAACTAGACCTCTTGAAGTAGAGGGGGGGGGGGGGGGGGGGATAGCAGCACTATGGGTTTTAAACAAATAAATGAAGTATGATTTTATTTGAATCCTTGTAAGATGACATGATTTTATGTCTCCCACAGGAAAAGAAAGTTACATTTCAAGATGAGTGCAAACATGAGGGTAAGACATGAACGCAGTGAAGGTGATGTCGTTCAGTTTGTTTTGTTCTCTAGAAACCAAAACAGCATCAATGTTTTATTCACAGCTCCGAAAGCCAAATCCAGTCTGGAGGCTCAGGACGCCGGGGAGAACAGGTGAGTTAGTGACACCCACCATGACACACACTAACCAGTTCATTCATGAACACAGATTTCCAGCTGGTCTATTAACTTTTCCTTTGAGGAGCTTTGAGGTGGTCTCAGTTATTTATTCTCCTTCAAACTGTCGTGCAATTTTTATTTTTTTATCAATTTTAACATTTTATTACTTCAATGTGGACACCTTGATTTGAGCCCAGTCTTTTGAATAAAAAGGCTTTTACTTCACTTCAATCATTTCAATCCATTTGGTTTCAGTTCCAAACTATCAGTGAGTTGAAAGGTCAAAACTCTTCCTTCCTCAGTCCAGCACCTGGTTCTCCAGCTTCACCTGGTTCTCCAGGTGTGCTGACGTGGATCAGCGGGGCTCTGCCTCAACCAGCCGCCTCCCCAAAGCCGAGTCGAGCTAACTCCACCACGGTGAGCATCAGACACAGACCCGGGATCAGATGTTACAACATCAGACACTGACCCGGGATCAGATGTTACAACATCAGACACTGACCTGGGATCAGATGTTACAACATCAGACACAGACCTGGGATCAGATGTTACAACATCAGACACAGACCTGGGATCAGATGTTACAACATCAGACACGGACCTGGGATCAGATGTTACAACATCAGACACTGACCTGGGATCAGATGTTACAACATCAGACACAGACCTGGGATCAGATGTTACAACATCAGACACGGACCTGGGCCCCATTTCTCGTACGTGGTTCAACAAAGCCGAGCTAATGTCCTATTATCCAGCTTAAATTGGCGAGATGATTGACATCAGGCTAACTCGGTTTCTCCACGGCAGATCCGTGCTGAAACAGTCTTGTTAATTCTAGCCAGACGTCAGTCATCTGGATTAATGCGCGTGACCGTTCCTCTTCAAAAGGGGGAGGAGTCAAACGCAGATTCCATGATCTTCAAACGCTACAATGGCAAATAAGATCAGTATGTATGTATTATTCATAATCAGAAATTCAATCAATTGAAGCACTGAAAATAAATTGTATGTGATTCTCTGTATTCTTATCATGAGTCCACCTTAATCATTTTCTATAATAATGATATGTATGGTGTACTAATAACACTGTCATTAACACATCCATAAGTTTCTTAAGTGCTAAATAAAGTCATCATGATGTGAGCTCGTACAGGAAGTCATCATGATGATGTGAGCTCGTACAGGAAGTCATCATAATGATGTGAGCTTGTACAGGAAGTCATCATGATGATGTGAGCTCGTACAGGAAGTCATGACCATGATGTGAGCTCGTACAGGAAGTCATCATGATGATGTGAGCTCGTACAGGAAGTCATGACCATGATGTGAGCTCGTACAGGAAGTCATCATCATGATGTGAGCTCGTACAGGAAGTCATCATGATGATGTGAGCTCGTACAGGAAGTCATGATGATGCTGTGAGCTCGTACAGGAAGTCATCATGATGATGTGAGCTTGTACAGGAAGTCATGACCATGATGTGAGCTCGTACAGGAAGTCATCATGATGATGTGAGCTCGTACAGGAAGTCATGATGATGCTGTGAGCTCGTACAGGAAGTCATGAGGATGATGTGAGCTCGTACAGGAAGTCATGATGATGTGAGCTCGTACCGGAAGTCATCATCATGATGTGAGCTCGTACAGGAAGTCATCATGATGTGAGCTCTTACAGGAAGTCATGATGATGATGTGAGCTCGTACAGGAAGTCATGATGATGTGAGCTCATACAGGAAGTCATCATGATGTGAGCTCTTACAGGAAGTCATCATGATGATGTGAGCTCGTACAGGAAGTCATCATCATGATGTGAGCTCGTACAGGAAGTCATCATGATGTGAGCTCTTACAGGAAGTCATGATGATGATGTGAGCTCGTACAGGAAGTCATCATGATGTGAGCTCTTACAGGAAGTCATGATGATGATGTGAGCTCGTACAGGAAGTCATCATGATGTGAGCTCGTACAGTACGTCATCATGATGTGAGCTCGTACAGGAAGTCATGATGATGTAAGCTCGTACAGGAAGTCATCATGATGATGTGAGCTCATACAGGAAGTCATCATGATGATGTGAGCTCGTACAGGAAGTCATCGTGATGATGTGAGCTCATACAGGAAGTCATGATGATGTGAGCTCGTACAGGAAGTCATGATGATGTGAGCTCGTACAGGACGTCATCATGAGGATGTGAGCTCATACAGGAAGTCATGATGATGTGAGCTCGTACAGGAAGTCATCGTGATGATGTGAGCTCATACAGGAAGTCATGATGATGTGAGCTCGTACAGGAAGTCATGATGATGTGAGCTCGTACAGGAAGTCATGATGATATGAGCTCGTACAGGAAGTCATGATGATGTGAGCTCGTACAGGAAGTCATGATGATGTGAGCTCGTACAGGAAGTCATGATGATGTGAGCTCGTACAGGAAGTCATGATGATGTGAGCTTGTACAGGAAGTCATCATGATGTGAGCTCGTACAGGAAGTCATGATGATGTGAGCTCGTACAGGAAGTCATGATGATATGAGCTCGTACAGGAAGTCATGATGATGTGAGCTCATACAGGAAGTCATCATGATGTGAGCTGCGTTCATGTCTTACCCTCATTTTTGCACTCATCTTGAAATGTAACTTTCTTTTCCTCTGGGAAACATAAAATCATTTCATCTTACACGTGTTGCAAATATTCACATTTTGCTGTGAACATACCATTAGACTTTGCCATAATTATGCTTTTGACGTCCTCATATGCGTTCATGATCATCTCCTGCTCCTCAGCGGAGACAAAAGAGGCTGTTCCTCTGAGTTTATTTGCCATTGTAGCGTTTGAAGATCATGACATCTGTGTTCGACTCCTCCCCATTTTGAAGAGGATTGGGCATGACTGATGTCTGGTTAGAATTAACAAGACTGTTTGAGGGCGGATCAGCCTTTGAGGAACCGACATAGCCTGACGTCAATCATCTCGGTAATTTCAGCTGGATAATAGGACATTTGATCCACTTTGTTGAGCCAGGTACGAAGAACAGGGCCCAGATGTTACAGGATCAGACACTGACCTGGGATCAGATGTTACAACATCAGACACTGACCTGGGATCAGATGTTACAACATCAGACACTGACCTGGGATCAGATGTTACAACATCAGACACTGACCTGGGATCAGATGTTACAACATCAGACACTGACCTGGGATCAGATGTTACAACATCAGACACTGACCTGGGATCAGATGTTACAACATCAGACACTGACCTGGGATCAGATGTTAATCACCTGTATGTTCTTAATGCTTTCTTCTTCCCTCATCTCCTCTGTCCACAGGAGGAAAACACAACCCCCAGGTAAATACAGTGTGTGTGTGTGTGTGTGTGTGTGTGTGTGTGTGTGTGTGTGTGTGTGTGTGTGTGTGTGTGTGTGTGTGTGTGTGTGTGTGCGCTATTGAGATGAAATATAATACCTGACTTGGACTTGTCTTCGACTTCTTTTGTTAACTTGAGTCTCGTCTTGGACTTTTACATAATGTCTTGGATTTGCTTTTATAAAATATTTTGACTTGACTCAGGATTGTTTTGCTAAGACTCAAGTTTTGACTCACACTGGTTTAATAAGACTTGAGTCTTGTTTAGAACTTTTGTTTAGATAAAATATGAGACCTGACTTGGACTTGCTTTGAAAACATCTGCTTCTTGATGTAGACTTCCTTTAACCAATTCTTAATGTAGCCGTCCTGCGCCTATTATCGGACGCGAAAATCTTCAACATTTTTTTTAAACATTTCCTTAATTATCTCCGGAACCACAGCGTTGTTTAACTTAATTTAAAGTGCTTAAAATACCGCAACCCTTGTGAGAACATAAATATGTTGCAGAAAATAATTAAAGTAACCGTTAAATTTGAGTATTTACGTAATTTCCAAAGACCCTACATCACATACCGCGGTGGCCAAAACGGTTTCACAAGATCCTTCATAAGTACCCCTTACAACGTCGGATTTCACTAACAAACACACCTCCGTAACCGTACGGGCTTGTGGGATTCTAACAAAGCAATCCGTAGGCTAACCACGAACCACCTAGAAGTACCTGAAAGAACACAAAACGGCAAAGAGTTGTAAAAAAATCGCTCTGTCTGCACACTTCTGTGTGCTGTGCTCTTCCTGTAGCCCCCACCTTTGTAAAACCACGTCACAGCGCAAGAGGGAAGGCTTATGCAAATTTTAAGATCATGAAGCGCTCGGTGAGAGAAGGCTTTCACATAGAAACAGTGATTTTTCCATTTTTCACCCCATAGGCTTCGTTTTTGCGATTTTCTTTGCATATTCCGATTATTTAGGTCATAATCTTTCCAAAAAGGTGTCCTATTAGTATGTGGGATGTTGGTAAGGGTCTGACCCATACAGTTTGTACAAGTCGGTGACCGCTCCAAACCGCATGTTTGAGAAATCTTGCTTAGATCATGCTGGATGTTCATAGTTATGATCAAAATATGGTATAAAAGTAATTTTATTGAAAATATAATTTTTTTTCACAAAAAAATTCTGAAAAAAATGATATAAAATAATACAAGTAATATAACTAAATGGGGTTCATACGACTACTTGAACACGGGGAACAAAAAAAGAGAAGTAAAAAAAGAACCAAATATGGTCCTACGGTTTTCAAAAGGTGACATCATGTGTTTCTTAACTTTGACCCTGAGTCTGCTTCAAAGGACTCTTGACTTTACCTGGACTTGCTTCAAAGAGTTCAATTCAATTCAATTCAGTTTATTTTATATAGCCCAACATCACAAATACAACTTTGCCTCGGAGGGCTTTACAATCTGTAACATAACATCCTGTCCCGGGACCTCACATCGGATCAGGAAAAACTCCCCTAAAAAGATAGTAAAAACCCTTTCACAGGGAAAAAAGGGAAGAAACCTGAGGGAGAGCAACAGAGGAGGATCCCTCTCCCCGGATGGACAGAAGCAATAGATGTCATGTGGCCAGAATGAATAACGTAGTTACAGCACATTCAATGAATATGACAGAAATTATTCATATAATGAGTAGTAGGCATGGTCCATGATCCAGATAATCCACGATCCATGAAGCAGAAGGCGGTAGAGAGGAGGGGGGGGGGGGGGGGGGGGCATCAGCAGGGCCATGGCAGCAGGCAGGACCGGTTCCAGGCCGGTTCCATCAGCAGGGCCATGGAAGCAGGCAGGACCGGTTCCAGGCAGCCATGAATCCATGGCAAGGGGCAGGACCGGGGGCAGGACCGGGTCCAGGCAGCCATGAATCCATTGAAAAAGAAAGTAGGGTTAGTAATGTGCATTGAAGAGACAATAGTTTATCCAGATGGAGAGAAAGAAGAGGAGAGGAGGAGTGAAATAGGAAGAGAAGCGAAAGAGGAAGAGAAGAGGAGCTCAGTGTATCCTAAGATGTCCCCCAGCAGTCTAGGACTATAGCAGCATATCTAGGGACCTGGACCAGGGCAAACCTGAGCCAGCCCTAACTATAAGCCTGAAACAGCCCTAACTATAAGCGCTATCAAAGAGGAAAGTCTTAAGTCTACTCTTAAATGAGGTGACTGTGTCTGCCCCCCGGACTGAAAGTGGAAGCTGATTCCACAGAAGAGGAGCACGATAACTGAAAGCTCTAGCCCCCAACCTACTTTTTAAGACTCTGGGAACCACAAGTAACCCTGCATTCAGTGAGCGTAACGCTCTAGTGGGGTAATATGGCACTATGAGCTCTTTAAGATATGATGGTGCATCACCAGCTAAGGCTTTATAGGTGAGGAGGAGGATTTTAAATATGATTCTCGATCTTACAGGAAGCCAGTGGAGAGCAGCTAGTACAGGAGTAATGTGATCTCTCTTCCGAGTCCTTGTTAGTACACGAGCTGCAGCATTCTGGATCAGCTGGAGAGACCCAAGGGACTTTCCGGAGCAGCCTGATAATACGGAGTTACAGTAATCCAGTCTTGAAGTAACAAATGTGTGGATCAATGTTTCTGCATCGCTTTGAGACAGGATGTGCCGGATCTTTGAGATGTTCCGTAGGTGAAAAAAGGCAGTCCTTGAGATCTGTGAGATCTTGAGAAACATCTGGTCGATTACAGGTTTCTATTGGTTATAACATGTGTCATAACCAATAGAAACATGGGGTCGTTTACAGGTTTCTATTGGTTATGACACGTGTTATAACCAATAGAAACATGGGGTCGTTTACAGGTCCATGAAGCTTGAAGCTGGTTTGATTTAAACTCTGTTATAAACAGCAGCTTCTTAGAGAAGTCTTTTAGACCTCATGGGACACAAAGGGCCATCAGAGACTCCATGTTTCAGAAAGACTTCTGATAACCGTCACGCTGATGTCATTTAAATGTACTGAGACCGGATTCCACTCTCCTCCTTCCAAGAAGGAAGGTTGCTGAACAGGAAACAGCAGGTGAACAACATCAGCTCAACAACAGATTAAATCAAATCTAAACCGTTTGGAAAGCAATCAAGTGTTTTTAGAAACAGCTGACCGTGTGTCAACCTCACAGGAAACCTCCTATGCCTCATTTACTGCTACGTTACATGTACAGTTTATTTAGAGGTAGAAACACTGGAAAGTACACATATACTCCAGACAGGAGAAGTGGATTTGAGAAGCTTTCTAGACATTATTGTTTTGGTGGCCTCATTAAATGAGTTGTTGGTTGTAATGTATTTGTGATCTCTGAACATGTGACAGGATGATGGACTGGATTAAATACGGTTTAGAGAAGGTGATTCCTCAGCCGGAGATTCCTGTTGGCTCAAAGACAGAAGTCAACCAGAAGCCTGACGCTTCAACGAAAGGTCAACTTCAGATCATCATGACGTGTTTCCCTCACAGAGAACCAATGCTGCCACCTGACACTGTTTCTGTCAACAGGAGAGGCTGCGGCACCAGAACCTGCTCCGGCACCAAAGCCTGCTCCGGCACCAAAACCTGCTCCGGCACCAAAGCCTGCTCCTGACGCTGCAAAGTTAGTTCATCTTAGTCAGTGGGTTGATGAACATGATGGTAACATGACTCCAGAGGGAGGCAGCATATTATATTCCAGACGTCAGTGGATCCAGGATCAGTGTCTCTACTCTGAGCTCCTCTCCCGGTCGCTGAGGCTGAACCCAGACTCTCTAAGAAGGACGCTCCTTTCAGCTGCTTGTGTCCTCGATCTCTTTGTCACTCCATACAACTAAAACCGTAGATGATGGTCTGAACTTAGATGGACTAGTGAATCTAGAGCTCTGCCTTCCGTCTTAGCTCCCATGACGGTCCGGTACGACGGCGTCCTCACTGCTGACGCCTGTCCATCTCCCGCACCATTGCACCCTCACTGGGGAACCCACGGATACTTCAACTCCGTTTCTTGGGGCTGGAATACACTTTCCCAGGGTGGCTGAGCAAAGTGATGATGCTTTTTCTAACGCACACAATCTCCCCAGTCCGGGTCTGCAGACCTCCTCCTCTGCTCAACACAGCACTGCTGAGCAAAGCCTTTTTCCCTTTGTGGCTTAATAGTCTCCCTGAACTCCTCCCACACCCGTTGTTTTGCTTTGGCAACCAGCTGCAGTCCTTCTGGCCAACCGGTACCAGGGCGGTCCTGCAGCCTCCCAGGTCTGGCTCCCCTCACAGGTCCAGCCCCCCGGTTCCCCTTTACCTGTGCGAGGTGCAACAACTCTTTTCTGGTCGATTCATATAGGGTCAGTGGGTTTCTCTTCACTCCTCCCTGGAGACCACTTTGCCCTCGACCACACAACTCCCAGGGTGACTGGGGTAAACGCCCCTCCCCCCCGTTATGATGCCGATACATTGGAGGGGTATTGAGCACATTCACATCTGAAACTGACTCTTTGCTTTTTTCCTGTGTGACTTCTATCCAACAAGCCAGTAGCTCCAGCGCCTTCACAATGCAGCAGCAGGGTTCTGACTCAGACAAGAACATTTAAACATGTTGCGCTCCGGAAATCAGTACAATACAGAATGGCCTGTAAAATGCTAATCTAACTATTAGCATAACAACATTAGAGCTAAAAGCTTAACTGGGGTTCTTCCACTGGAAAACTGAAGAAAAAAAAGATGTACGTAAAACAGGCCATATATCAAATGGCTGGATGCCATGAATACTTTGGGAGGAACATAGAAACAACTCTCACACAATCAGATTCATTGTTTGTTTATATTTTACCCTCAGCTACCAACATAATGCAGATGGGAATCTAACGTAACACTGGGTACAATGTGTGAAAGTGTCAGATGATGTAGGTGTAGGGTGATGTGTTTGGACTCTGATGTGCTCTGGTGTGTTGGCAGTATGATGGGATGGATCGTCAGCGGGTTTGGCCGCATGTTGCCTCAGCCGGTGCAGAAGCAGGTGAGTGCTGCAGTCAGATCATCTCATACGTATGAATCCCCGTTAGGACAGCAGACCTGTCACCAACTATGTGTTCTCCTCATGCAGGACGGAGGCGGCGAGGAGGTGCAGAGCAGTGAGTACCACCTGTTCTATCGGCACTAACACAGGAACCACACTCTGATGTCTGGCTATTTTACAGACTAAGTCCACAGAGTTGTGTGCAGCTGCCGTTTGTTAGAATACAAAGAAAATATGCAGGTAATAAACAGATGTTGCAGACGCAGCTTCACGAGGAAGTCTGGACAGGAACATGTTTAGAAAGGCAGAGGAACTGAGTGGAGTAGTGTCATTATTAGAAAGCACCAAACGTTTGCTTAGCGACACTCTGAATGGCCAAACAGATGATTGCTGTCAATCAAACACGACTCAAATTCATTTCCAGTGTTGAATCTTATTAGAGCACATTTAGAATGAAACTGTTCTCAGCTTGACATCACTGTGACCTCACTGTGACATCACTGTGACATCACTGTGACATTACTGGTGGCTGTGGCCCAGGTGTTCATGACGCTCTACCTGCAGGTGCTCAAACACATGATGGAGTGACTGATTGGTAGATTGATTGGTTTTGCTAGCAGGGTATTGGTTGGCGTCAGTGATGAGGCGGACTCTAACCGCGCTGCTCTTCTCCTTCTGTTTCAGGGGGCAAGGCGGCGAGAGCCCCTTAAGACAAAAGGAGAAGGAAGAGTGGTTCACTGACACTGACTGAAGGACTGACACAGCAGAGGGACTCAGTCCTGCAGCGATAGAACGCATTCAGTCTTTTGAACTATCAAATGAACTTCTCTTCACCCAACATTACTGAGGAAACTAGAGGGATGAAATCTATAGTATTTGATTCTACACATATTTGAACATGTGCAGATCTGGAAGATGATCGTATGATAAATTGGTTTTCTCCAGTATTCTCTGTGGTTTTGCTCAAGATGAACATCCAGATATCTCAATCTAAATGTCTGTACCTCACAGAATGGCTGATGACGTACCAGCAAGTCGTAAGTGTCCGGTCCAACACTAGTAGCTACAGGACAGACGCTCTGAAGCGGTGATCCTTCTCCTGGCGGAGCTTCTTCATACTTCACAGCTGTTAGGGAGAGATCTGGATCAGACTGCCAGTAGTTGCTGTTTAAAAGGCTTTTGCTGATGATATATAGGCAGCTGATTCTTAATATCGCAACTCACAAAAGCATTTTGCTGGATGTTTATAGAAAATAAAGAAATTGGAGGCAACATTGGTGCATTTATGTGTTTTTGTTGCGTTGGTTTGTAAACCTGAAACCTGTGCAGGGAATGAATCAATCCATCCATCAATCCATCCATCCATTAATCCATCAATCCATCAAACAATTGTAAGCAATGCAAACATATAATGTAAACTTCCACAGTGTTTTACTCATGCTCATAAGCTTCATGAATACTTTGATCAAAAGATATTGAATCAGATTCTCATTTACTCATGACTTTATTCCGTGATGGTTATGTATACAAGACACACACATATATATACAGCATATATATATATATATATATATATATATATATATATATATATATATATATGTGTGTGTGTGTGTGTGTGTGTGTGTGTGTGTGTGTGTGTATATATATACATAGACAATGCTCAGCCCTGCTCTTCTGCCATGTGGCATCCAGTAAACATCGTACAGAAGAAGGCGGACCTGGTGCTGGTGGATGTGGGACAGGACGAGGACAAAGAGGCGGAGCTTAGCGAAGAGTCACAGAAGAAAGAGGATCTGGTGAGACCCAGAACATTCTGAGCATTCTACTCTGAGCATAACGGGTATAAACATGCCAACATGCTAATATGGTGTGAACATGCGTGTAATAGTGTGGTAGTACCAGAGTAGGTCCATGGAACTAAGAATAGTACCACGGTAGTTTTTAGTACCACTTAGTTTTTAGTACCACTAATTGTTCATACATGTTCCTACAAAAGTCAGACACTCGTGTCAATTTCTGCTCATTACATAAATTCAGTCTTTTAAAAAAACATCTGTCTTCACAGTTAGTTAGTTAGGTTTAGGCAACAAAACATCAAAGTTTGGTTCAGGAAAATAAGTTGTTTGGGTTCAAATATTGACATAAGTGCAATTACTGAAGACCGTGGTACTTCAGAGAGTACCACAGATAACCATTACTATCGGGATGAGTAACATGGTACTTTAGAGGGTACAGGGATAAGTACCATGGTACTTTAGAGAGTATAGGTATAGGGAAAGCACCAGGGTACTTTAGAGAGTGCCATGTTACATGGTACTTATCCCTGGTACTAGAGGGTACAGGGTTGGTACCATGGTACTTTAGAGGGTTAGGGTTGGTACCATGGTACCATGTAGGGTTAGGGGGTTAGGGTTGGTGCTATGGTACTATGTAGGTAGCATGACAGATGTCTCCATGTGAAGAGGATCTCTCTTTACGGTTGGTTGCAGACAGGTGAAGCAGAGGTGACCAACGTGGATCAATGCAGTCCAGCGATGGACAGCATCAGGAAGGAGGCTGGAGAGGAGGTTCTGGCTCACATGGGGGACAGGTTACTGACATCCTTGTTATTGTGGGATGGGACACTAGCAGGCCTGTGTCTTCCTTTGGTTCAGACTCCACATGTAAGTGTCATTTCCTTGAATGTGGATGAGTATCTGAGCTCCTCCCTGTTGTGCAGACTGCAGCAGGACCATCTGGAGGCGGCCCGCGTTGCAGAGGAGATGGCCAGGAAGGCAGCGGAGGAGGCGGTCCGACAGCTGGAGGAGGAGCATTCAGCTAAGATCGTCATTGAAACACTGCCAGAGTCCAACGAGCAGTACGTCACACGGAGCACCTACACATATGTGCACATCCTTTCCTGTCAAGACCTACGACCTCTTCAGGAACCAATAAGACAGACCTGATGTTAAGTTTGTATTTTTTTCAGTTAATGCCAGAAACAGCTATAGTATCTCACTACGATAGTGTTCTCCTTCTGGACCCCACAGGCTAGCATGATGCTATATGTGATTAGCGCACCTTTCTGTAAAGCTTACGACTTACAGATTCAAATCTGTTCTCAGACCAAGCATCAGCAAAATATCAAGCACACTGCCCAGCGAATAACAGAAATATGACTTACTTTTCGATGACAACAATAGTCCACACGCGCTATTTTCAGCTTCGGGGTAAACCTCATGAATTCTCCCAAGGGGCGTTCAAGTTACAGTCAGAAAGTTAGGTCATTTCGAGTCTCAGCAGATCTAATACTACGGGTCACAAGATGCGGTACTCATTTTGAGTGGCTAAAGGGCTGTCAGTCTCATTGTTAGCATATTGTGCTATGATATTGTAGAAAAAAAGCTATGATATGTGTCATTTGAAAGAGGATATTCATCCTGGAAGTTTCTCTTTTCATTTTTCTTTTTCTTAATTTTTTTCTGTGTTTTATCAGCAACCAATAAACCAGTAACACATCTATTGCTGTATATATCTTAACTAGTCTCACAAGTGTTTTCTGTATATTATACCATTTACATTATTCAAATGGCCTGTGTGCAAACCATTCACCATGTTTGAGAAAACAGGGCTGGGCTGAAAGAAGTTAGAACACTGCTCTAATAGCACACAGAGACAAACACAATCTCTCTGTTTGTTCTCAACAGACTGCCCAACATCCTTGAGGAGGAAAATGAGGATGATCCAGAGTAAGGCCCTCTTCATGGCGCACAGCGCCCCCTACTGCTACCGCACTTACTGCTGCTTTGTTGATGCTCATCAACCGCTACTGCAGCTTCTGTGTTGACTGGACATGACTTTGGCTCGCTGACCGTGATGCTTGTGATGCAACAGCTTGCTAACACATCCATGATGTGTTTTACTCTCATTTTGATCCAAAAGGGATGAGACTGACATCCATCTTCTCCTCTGACCACGAGGTGTTGATGCTCAGTGGGTTTGGGGTTGTATTGCTTTTATGTTCTCATTGATCTTCAAGAGGGTTTCCTTCAGTATTACAGGGACTCACAATACCTAAAAGGGCCCCATCTCCAAGGTGTTTTATGTTCCATAATGTATTTAGAATACTGAAGTTCAAGCATAGTTCTCAGTCTACAGTAGTTGTTGAGGCCGACCTGTACAATATGACGGAATTACAGACAAAGTGACCAATTGTGAAATCAAAGACGCTCGCTGTTCCACTGACTGAACTTCATTCTGCACTTTCTGTGCTTTGAGCTTCCACTGCTGCAAAGTTAGAGTTGAGCCTCCAAGCGCTCTGCTTTACAGAAGCTCTGGCTGGAGCTCTGCTGCTCTCAGACTGCTTTACAGAAGCTCTGGCTGGAGATCTGCTTTACAGAAGCTCTGCTGCTCTCAGCCTGCTTTACAGAAGCTCTGGCTGGAGCTCTGCTTTACAGAAGCTCTGGCTGGAGATCTGCTTTACAGAAGCTCTGCTGCTCTCAGCCTGCTTTACAGAAGCTCTGGCTGGAGCTCTGCTGCTCTCAGACTCGGACACTGCCCCCCTTCAGCAGCTGCTTGCTGACGCGACGCGCTGAACTGTCTACTGTCTGACGGGGGCTCTCCATCTTGTTTGTCCCTTACTGCACACCGTTCAGGTTGCAGAACCTGCAGGAGGAGAGTGAAGACAGCACTGTGGAAAATAAAGTAACAGCGGAAAATATCAAGACCGCTGTTGAGGGCGAGAAAAAGCTCATTCAGTAAGACATAAATATAATGAGGCTCCAATACTTACTTACTTATATATGCTCTAATACTTCTCATGATTTGAATCTGATTGTTCAGTAGACCTTCACTAAGACATGCATTCAATATAATTATATTATGTGATCCTCTTGTGGCATTCTGTAAGAAAAGATATTGTTATATTTTGGTTTAGGTTGCACACTTCATGTGTATTAGTTTTGACTTAGAGCTTCTACTTTGGTACGATCAGATCCACTAAGCTTTTTACTTCTTACGGCTTTTGAGAGCATGCTGAAGTCCTGCCCTGTTCCAGGCCAGTATCTAATATATACTATATATATACTGATATTAGATCAGTTTCTAATGTAGGGTGTCTCTAAAAACTGGACTTACTGCATTCCTTGACTCATAGAATAGACTTTCCTGACATGGCAGTGCAGACCTTTCATTCCCTTTTAAAGGGTACTTACCTACAATTGGTGCACCAGCCCACAGGATGTCAACAAAGGCACACTCCCAAGTTGTGGAGCCTTTAGTATTTTAGGTCAGACCCCATCTCCTCTTTGGCACCTTGCTACTGCTGAACTTCCTGTCTACCTCAGTGGCGTCTGCCAAAGAGGTATAACTCTGCCTCATCCTCCAGAGAGTGGAAACAGAGTTATGCCTGAAGGTGACGTTGTGGTTTTCTCAGTCAATCTATGTCCTAACCTCCACCTGTGGTTATGAGCTCTGGGTAGTGACAGAACTCAAGGATTGAAAGGACTGGAATAGTTGAAGTGATCCATGCATGATCAGAGTGCTTCTGGGAGGGCAGACCTCAAACACAGGTAATGTGGCTGCAGTGGGGATGGTTGCGGCCGGGGAGGAAAGCTGTGCTTGTAATGCCCTGCCGGTTAATTGTGTGTGTGTGTGTGTCTCCTGGTTGTGTCATTCCCTTCACCTGCCCTCAGCCACTCACATGTGTGTCCCCTGATTGTGATTCCCTTCACCTGTGTTTCCCCTCTCCTATATATACTCCCCCGCTTTCCCTTGTCCCCTGTCAGACTGTCTTTGTTCCTGTGTGTTCATGTTGGTGTGTCCCATGTCATGTGCCACCTTTTTCAAGTTCCTAGTTTTGTTTTTTCAAAGTTTAACTGAGTAAAGTACGTTTTGGATTTTTCCTCGAAAGCGGAGGAGGTGTTCCGCTCTTTTTTTTGCACACCTCGTCTGGCGTCTGGTGGGCCCCGGTGCCCCCAGAGAAGGGAGTACGACAGCTGGATGGACTCTGTGAGGGACTCCTGGTATAAGCCTCACCGGGCCTTTGGTGTTCTCCGGAGCCTCCAGGAGGGACATCGTGACCACGGTGCGGACCCTGAGGAGCCCCGCCTGGCCTACAGGGGGCCCCGAAGCCTGCAGGGCAGGGTCCCTGCCTCCCCGCCCCCGGAACTGAGGGTCCGAACCTCAGGGTCTCGTCGGTGTTGGGTTCCCGCTGCTGCCCCTGCGCCGCAGCTCAACTCTGGTCCGGCCAGCCCCAGACCCGACTGCCGCCTCCGTGCCGCTGCCAGTCCAGGTCCCGACTGCTGCCTCCACACTGCTCCCAGAGCGGGCCTCCGCCTATGCACCGCTGCCAGTCCAGGTCCCGACTGCTGCCTCCACACCGCTCCCAGAGCGGGCCTCAGCCTGTGCACCGCTGCCAGCCCGTGTCCTGCCGGCCCCCTTGCCTATTCCGGCCCCCTGGGTCCGGCCTATTCCGGCCCCCCATGTCCTGCCGGCCCCCCTGCCTATTCCGGCCCCCCGGGTCCTGCCGGCCCCCTGCCTATTCCGGCCCTTCGGGTCCTGCCTATTCCGGCCCCCCAGCCTATTCCGGCCCCCCAGGTCCTGCTTATTCTGGCCCCCCGGCCTATTCCAGCCCCCCGTGTCATTCCGGCCCCCCGTGTCCTGCCGGCCTATTCTGGTACCCCAGGGAGACCTTGAATGGCGAGTGACCAGTGGCCGAGGAAGTATGGGAGTTGTGGGCGTATTCTACCCAGGACAGATGAGTGCCCATTAGACTGGGGGTGGAACCCGGAGGACAGACTGATGGTTGCGCCGAGAGCCCGACCGAAGGCTCTCCAGACCTGGGATATGAACTGCGGCCCGCGGTCTGACACAATGTCCACCGGAATCCCATGTAGCCGGAATACCTGGTCGACCATAATGTCCGCTGTCTCCCGAGCAAAAGGAAGCTTGGGCAGAGCGAGGAAGTGGGCCGCCTTGGAGAAGCGGTCCACCACCGTGACGATGACCGTGTTCCCCTGTGAGGGTGGCAAACCCGTGATGAAGTCCAAGGCGATGTGGGACCAGGGGCGATGTGGCACCGGAAGTGGCTGCAGCAGTCCGGCAGAAGGCCGATGTGATGACTTGTTGTGGGAAGAGATGGAACAGGCAAGGACATATGCTCTGGTGTCTGCCTCCAGCGACGACCACCAGAAGGTCCGCCGGAGCATGTCGACAGTGCGCCTGATGCCCGGGTGGCAGGAGAACCGGGAGGTATGAGCCCATTGGAGCACCTGGGAGCGTGCAGGCAGGGGAACAAAGAGGCGGCCGGGAGGCCCGCCTCCGGGGTCTGGCTCGGTCCGGAGGGCGTCCTGCACCACAGACTTAATCTCCCAGGTGAGGGAGCCCGCCACACAGGCTGCCGGGAGAATGGTGCCAGGACAAGAGGAATGACCCTCGGGGGAGAACTGGCGCAAGAGAGTGTCAGGTTTCGTATTTTTGTGGCCTGGACGGTAGGAGATGGAGAAGTTGAACCGCCCGAAGAACAATGACCACCGCGCTTGGCGGGAATTCAATCTCTTGGCCGTCCGGATGTATTCCAAGTTCTTGTGGTCCGTCCAGACCACGAATGGATGAGCGGCCCCCTCCAGCCAGTGTCTCCATTCCTCCAGTGCCAGCTTAATTGCCAGCAACTCCCGGTTTCCGACATCGTAATTTCCCTCTGCCGGGGTCAACCGGCGAGAATAGTAGGCGCAAGGTCGAAGCTTAGAGTCTGAGTCAGATCGTTGAGACAGGATGGCCCCCACGCCCGTGTCCGAGGCATCCACTTCAATCACGAACTGCCGGGTGTCGTCGGGCTGGACCAGGATGGGGGCAGAACTAAATTGCTCCTTGAGGAGCTGGAACGCCAGGCCAGCTTCTGGTGTCCATGAGAATATGGTCTTGGAGGAGGTGAGCCTTGTGAGGGGGGCTGCAAGCTTGCTGTAGTTCCTGATGAAGCGGCGATAGAAGTTCGCAAACCCCAAGAACTGCTGGAGTTGCTTCCGAGAGGAGGGGGTCGGCCACTCAGTCACCGCCTTGACCTTCTCCGGATCCGCCCTCACCTGACCCGTCTCAATAATGAACCCCAGGAATCGAACAGAAGTTACATGGAACTCACACTTTTCTGCCTTCACGAACAGCTTGTTCTCCAGTAGGCGCTGGAGAACCATCTGGACATGCCGCTGGTGCTCTTGAAGGTCTGTGGAATAGATGAGGATGTCATCTATATAAACAAACACAAAGCGATTCAGGAAATCCCGGAGCACGTCGTTTACCAGCGCCTGGAACACTGCGGGGGCGTTGGTGAGTCCAAATGGCATGACCAAATATTCAAAGTGACCGAGGGGGGTGTTGAACCCCGTCTTCCACTCGTCCCCTGCCCGGATCCGCACCAGATGGTATGCGTTGCGGAGGTCGAGCTTGGAGAAGATAGTGGCCCCAGCCAGAGGTTTGAATGCTGAGTTGATCAGCGGCAGAGGGTATTTATTCCGGGTGTTGATATTGTTCAGACCACGATAGTCAATGCAAGGCCGGAGACTCTTGTCCTTCTTGGCGACAAAGAAGAACCCGGCCCCGAGTGGACGGGCGAATGATTCCGGCCTTCAACGACTGTGAGATGTACTCCTCCATGGAGGCCTTTTCTGGTCTGGACAGATTATATAACCGACTGGAAGGGAACGCCGCGCCGGGGTGGAGGTCAATAGCGCAGTCGTAGGGACGGTGAGAAGGCAAGGAGAGAGCCCGGGTCTTGCTAAATACCTCCCCGATGTCGTGGTAGGCGGTGGAAACGGAGGTAAGATCAGGCGGAGGCACGAGGTTGTCCTGTGGACGTCCTCCAGGAGGTAGCGCAGACTTTAGGCAGCTAGCATGACAGTACGGGCTCCAAGCCGCAATCCTCCCTGCCGCCCAGTCAATCTGGGGGTTATGAGTGGTGAGCCAAGGGTGGCCCAGACCTAAAGGGCTTTGAGGTGAGGGGAAAACATAAAACTGAACTCTCTCCCGGTGGTTCCCAGACAGGATAAGCTGAAGTGGCAGGGTTCGGTGGGTGACTCTGGCCAGGAAGCTACCATCCAGGGCATTGACCACCAGTGGATCTTCTAGTGTCTCTACGGGAATCTGGGCTTGGGCTACGAACTTAGTGTCCATAAAGCTCTGTTCCGCTCCAGAGTCCACCAAAGCGGAGAGAGAGAGAGAGAGAGCGGGAGTGCAGCGAGAGGGAAGCAGGCAACAACAGTCTTGGTGGGGAGTTGGGAGAGGGCTCGGGTTTGCTCTTCAGTATCCCAACCGCTACTGGTGAGCACCCCCGTTTGGGCGAACTGGGCAGGAGGAAACAGCATGTCCCCGTTGGCCACAGTACAGGCACTCACCTGCTCCAAGACGCCTTTCCTTCTCCTGCAACGAGAGGCGAGTGTGGCCGAGCTGCATAGGCTCCACCTCCGAGGAGGAAGAGGGGAGCGGCCTTGGAAACTGAGGACCCAGGCGCTCGCCCTGATAGGCTGACGCAGTGGCGCGAGGACGTAAGCTGGGGGATGATGACGTCACGGGCGACGCCCCCTGGGACTTGTAGTTTCGCTCACGTCGTCTCTCCCGCATCCGATTGTCCAGACCGATCGTGAGTTGAATCAGCTCCTCCAACGAATCAGGCTTCTTACAGCTGGCCAGCTCGTCCTTGACGGCTTCAGACAGTCCGTGGAAAAACACGCCCCTGAGCGCCGTCTCACCCCACCCGGACTCGGCGGCAAGAATGCGGAAATCCACGGAGTGTTCCGCTACACTCGTTTGTCCCTGTCGTAGGCGGATAAGGCGCTGAGCGGCGTCCTCTGAGTCCACCGGGTGATCGAAAACCCTCCGCAGATCCTCCACAAAGGTCACGTAATCCACGGAATTGGGCTGGTCGATGCTCAACGTGTTCGTGGCCCAGTCCATAGCCCTTCCCCGCAGTAATCCGATTACATATGAAACCTTGGCCCGGTCCGAGGCGAACGTCCGGAGCTGTCGGTCGAACACCTGCCGGCATTGGAATAAGAAGCCCCGACACCTCCCCAGTGTACCGTCGTAAGGATCCGGGGACGGCACGGGGGACTCCCGGTCCGGCAGGGCGGGATCGGGCGAGAGGGGTGCCGGTGCTGGAGATGGCGGATGATTGGCTTTACGCGCCAGGTCCTGGACTATGCAACCGATCTGGGACACCTCAGCTGCCATGGACCTCTGCGTTTCAGCCATGTCCTTGATCATCTGCTGGTGTTCCGCCAGCAGCGTGCTGTGTCCCGCCAGCGTAACTGCTCCGGCGGCCGCTGGGTCCATGTCTGGTCAGTCTGTTTTGTCACGGGAGTACAATGTTCAGACCCAGATGCAGACCACAGGAGGACAGTTTCAGTTAAAGGAGTTTATTGGAGTCTCAACCAGACCGTGTGGAGCCCGAGGTCCGACACAAAAGCCACCAGTCAGAAACGTGAGCTCCGTGGCCCGACGCAGGAGGCTGGGGCGGTAGATTGCGGTGTAAGTCCCGTGGCTTGACACCGGGGAAGAGGGCGGACAAACAGGAACTCTGAAAGCGACAAGAGAAGGAGTTAGAGACAACCCAGACAACGGAGAACCTCACAGGGAGGCAGTGATGGCTACCGGGGTTGAAGACGTAACAGACTGACAACCCAGGTCTGCAGAACCAGGGTTGATATGCAGCCGGTGATGAGCCGGATTGGCCGCAGCTGTCCACCGCTCGGGGGTGTGGTCATGGGCGTAGTCTAGAGGTAGGACCAAGAACACCCACAACGAGCACATGGCAAAAACACAACAAACAGGGGGATGACAGACACATGAGGTAAGGAGACTTGGGGGAACAGACGTAAGCACACAAAGGGTCAGACAGGGATCCTGACACCAAGGTTTTCCAGGGTCACTCATGACATGTGCCCTTCTTCCCCAGGAGCCTGATGGACGTCTGTGCGGCTGACGCCACTCTTTCATCCACACAAGTGGAGCCGGCGTCGGAGAAGAGAGACCTGGCGAGTCCGGACTCCCAGACCATCACCCAACAACCAGGGTCACAAGCGTCAATCTCCACCACCACAGATCAGGTGACTGTGTTGTTGTTCATTCTCAGCTTCATCATCTTCTTCATCTTCTTCATTCGATGGACTTTATGTTCTCCAAAAAAACGTCGTCAACTGAACAAACGTCTGCTCATGAAGACGTTTGATAAAAGTAAAATAATTAAATGTGATGCTTCATAAAATAACAATTTACTTTTTAATTTTGACAAATATAAATATAGACAAAGTGTGTTATGTTTTATTCATTAGAGATGCAGAGATGTTAAACATGTGTTTCTCTTCTTCTCTCAGGCCAATGCAGCAGCAGGAGGAGAATGTGGAGGTGAGAGCACAACACAACAGCAATATATATATATATATATATATATATCAGAATCAGAAACCGTTTATTTGCCAGGAATGTTTTCACACAAACGAGGAATTTTTTGAGGCGGAAGGTGCATACATTGGACATGGTCATGGGACGTAAGACGAGACAAACAACAATCAACAATCAACAATCAACGAAAACAACAGTGCAATATATATATATACATTTTACACAAATATAAAGTCACAACCTCAGGTTTCATTTCTACTTCCTGTTATCAGTCGCTCAACGATATTATCAATATTAGCTTCAAATATGAACTTATTGCACATTTCTGTATCTAAATGAAAGGAGTTGCAGTCAAGCTTCATGAAGGATTATTTTCACATGTAGACAAAATCAATTTCATAGAGCTGAAGGTATGAAATAACAGAACAGCTTTATAACTAATACACAACACAGGTGAGCCTCACAGGGGTCAAGGGTCAACCCCTAGAATGAGAATAGTTCATTAAAGTTTAATGAAGAGATGCTATAATAATATGAGACGAGAGCTTGCTGCAGGTCTACTCCGTGGCTCCGCCTCCTGGTCTCCTGCTGTCCTCTGATGCTTCCTAAGGAGCGCTCAGCTGTCCTCTGCTCTGTGACTGTTTCTCCGTCCAGTTCCCGATGCTTGTCCTCCGGTAAAGAGCTTTCTGCTTCTCTTCCCGCGCGCTGCTGAGTGTCTGGAGAGCTGCAGGACGCTGATGCTGCACCTCGCCCCGCTGCCGGAGCTCGCCCAGCTGACCCGGGAGGCCCAACAGTGCTGCACGAGCATCGCCAGCCGCTTCACGCGCCTTAACACCAACTCCCAGCATCCTCAGCAGCCTTAGCCCCGCCCTCCTCCAGCAGAGCCCTAGAGAACCTTTAGCCACCTGTAGACCCAGACCTTTAAAGTGCCAAACAAGCTTCATCCGAACCATCCCACATCCTCATCCTCCTCTCTCCCATCATGCACTGCTTCAGCGCGAGCCAACAGCTGACCTCACACCAGGTGATCTAACAGGAAGTGGATGTTTGTGCTGTGCTCGGCTCTCCTGCTTGGAGAAATCACTAGAAAGAGCTTCACAGACGCTGGTCTCTCAAGTTAAACACAAAACTCCCTTTCGCTTTCTCGGGTAAATGACAACGTTTCCCAGAATGGCAATGAGTCATCACAGGAAAGTCACGCCCATGTTTGGTACTAAAGCTGTCTGGTGATGTCACCATGTCCCCAACCTCATGGTGCGTTCAGGTCTGGATGGAGAGTTGGTCATGAGAGGGTTAAAGATGCCGCGTCATGTCTGGATGTTGACGTGGAAACTGGTTACTTCAAAAACTGAATATGACTTGAACAATTATTTTCATAACTGATCGTTAAAATACATTGTAGATCATTTGAATTATTTGGAGATCATTTGGAAACGATTAGAAAGACTTGATAGAAATAATATATATTATATTATAAATTGTATGTTTAATATATATATATCATTCAACAGGTGTTCTGCTCTGTGCCGGAGCTGTGGGCGGAGCTCCAGAGCTGAGGGTGGAGGATGTGGATCAGGATCTGGATGTGGGGCAAGGAAAAGGCCTGAACATCCCTAAAATGATCACAACCCCAGAGTTCAGAACTCTGAGTGCCCCGCTGTCAAAGCTCAGGTAACAGACGAGTTTTCATGTGCAGCGCCGCCGATCGGCCTGACGGGGCGCTAGAGATACTGTTATTAGAGATGAGTCCTGCTGGCCGTCGACTAGACACTGAGACATAAACTCATGTTTACAATGTTTATGAGGGAATACATCAAGAGAAGTAGAGTCATTTATATAGACTTCCATACAACCAGAGGAGTCTCCCCCTGGTGGTCAGGAGAGAGAATGCAGCTTTAACACATGAAGTGTTTCCTTGTTTCCATGTTCAGTTAAAAGCAAAAGGAAAGCTCTTTTCAGGCCTCCTGTTCTTTTCATACTTGTGTCCATGTTGTTGTCTCCATGTCCTCCTGTCGTGTCCCTCTCAGTGCTGCAGGTGATCTGTCTGCTGATGAGGATGATGATGAACTGTCCACAACTGGTCTGAAGACCTGGTCCAGTCAGGGAGACCTGCTGACTGCAGACGATGAGTGAGAGAAACCCCACAGACGTACTTTGTCCTCAACCTCCGTCCTCTCTGTCCCTCGTGCTGACGTCCTGCTGTCGTCCCACAGGACGCGTCCTCTGTCAGCAGCCAGCGTCGGCAGCATGGTCATCCAGGACCGGCTGAGCCAGCTGGTCCGGCTCTTCAAAGGCCGGACAGAGCGGCAAAAAGACCGGCTGGTGGACCCGGACGAGTCTGAGGAGGAAAGTCCTTCAGCCTGTAAGGGTCTTGTGTTTTCTTTGTCTTCATGTCGTTGTGTCTTTGTATCATTGTCATTTTGTCGTTGTCTTTGTCTTCATGTCGTTGTGTTTTTGTGTCTTTATTTTGTTGTGTCTTTTAAACATTGTGTTAATTATTTCTGCAGCACCGAGCAAAGCTCCTCCTCCTCCTCCTCCCCCAGAAGAGAAGAAGGATGATGTCCCTCCAGCAGCAGAAGAGGAAGAGGAAGAGAAAGAGAAGGCATTTGTGCTCCCCTTTGAACTTTTGGGACATCCAGTTGCACTTCCCAAACTGCCCCCGATGCCGTACTGGGTCCGAGTCCTGATGGAGTACCGCTTCCCCTCCAGCATCGACCCGTTCACCGGTGAGCAGCAGCTATTCTATTGCTGTTCTCTGGTGCTTTATGTATTTCTATCTCTTCTTGTGTCTCTTCTTACGTTTGTCCGTCCAGTTGTCCTCACGTCCACAGAGGTCTGTGAGGACAACTGGTCCTTGTAGTTCACTTGTGACAAAGCCGTCTGCTTCTTGATCTCTGGACGAATGAATATTAAAGGATAGTTTTGTTATATATGACAAATGAATCACCGGATAATAAACAAATATTATTGAGAGATTTATGAAGATTCTAATTATGTGAAAACCAGCAGTTTGACAGCGCTGGAAGGAGTACTGCAGTAAAAGTACTGATACCACAGTGTAGAAATACAAGTACACGTCCTGCTTAGATAGGGTAAGGAGATGAGTTTCCTCTGTAGGACTCATTCTTAGAGATAGAGTAAGGATCTCGGACATCAGGAGGGAGCTTGGAGTCGAGTCGCTGCTCCTTCGTGTTAAAGGAGTCAGCTGAGGTGGTTCAGCATCTAGTCAGGATGCCTCCTGGACGCCTCCATTAGAGGTTTTCCAGGCACGTCCAACTGGTAGGAGACCCCGGGGGAAGACCCAGGACACGCTGGAGGGATTATATCTCCCAGCTGGACTGGGAACGCCTCGGGATCCCAGAATGAGCTGGAAAGTGTTGCGGGTGAGAGGGAAGCCTGGGTCAGCCTGCTGGACCTGCTGCCACCGAGACCTGACCCCGGATAAGAGGAAGAAAATGGACGGATGATTATCATATATGATTATCATATATATGATACATACGATGTGGGCTTCCTGTCTCTGCCTTACAGATCTCATCTACGTCCTCTGGCTCTTCTGTGTCGTGGCAGCGTGGAACTGGAACGTGTGGTTGATCCCCGTCCGCTGGGCGTTCCCGTACCAAACCTCCGAAAACCTCCACCTGTGGCTGCTGATGGACTACAGCTGCGACCTCATCTACATCGCCGACATCCTCATCTTTCAGCCCCGACTGCAGTTTGTCCGCGGGGGAGATATCGTGGTCAGTGGAAGCAACATAAACATCTGTCTGTTGATCTAAGCTTCTTTCACCTGAAACATCTGTTTGTTGATCTGAGCTTCTTTCACCTGAAACTTTGTATTTCAGTGTGATAAAAAGGACATGAGAGAAAACTACATGACCACTGAGAGATTCAAGGTGAGATGCACATCATATACTTTCATGTTTGTTTGAGACCCTTTAGAGGTCATGTGATGACGCACAATAAAGACATAATACACATTATATAAACATAACTCTGTTACTCCACTTTGATGACGTGTTATCGATTAAACTTGAGAACTATAATTCATCTCTCTGCAGATGGACGTCATCAGTCTGTTTCCCATGGAGATCCTCTACTGTTTCACTGGCGTGAACTCGCTGCTGAGGTTCCCTCGTCTGCTGAAGGTGGGCTGGTTTATGTTGATGCAGATGTTCATTGAGTGAAGATGCTCTGCTGACTCATCTCTCCTCTGGCAGTACATGGCTTTCTTTGAGTTCAACGACAGAATGGAGGCTGTGATGAAGAAGGCGTACATCTACAGGTGAGGAGAGGTTTACCTCCTGGGTTAAGGTTAGGGGGTTACCTAACCCTAACCTTAACCCAGGAGCCACCAGGGAGAGCTGTTCCTCTCATTCATGAGGCTTGATATCACAACCTGTAGTATGTTGGGTCTGGTTATGAATAACAAACAAAACAGGTAAATATCCTGAAAGAGTAGTTCATAACATCAGTGGGTCGATCGTCATTATTACAGATTACTCGTATTGTCTGCATATTATTGTCAGTCATGAGGCAAAACATAATGAATCTAGAGCGACCTCAAGCTCACCCTGTAGATCTAAATGGCACCAGGATTGATCCTTGAGGAACCTCACATGTAATTATGTTTGTGTGGATTAATTTAACCTGTGCGTGTGTGTGTGTGTGTGTGTGTCAGGGTGATCCGGACCTCCACCTACCTGCTGTACTCTCTGCACATCAATGCTTGTCTCTTCTACTGGGGATCTGATTATGAAGGACTGGGATCCACCAAATGGGTCTATGACGGGAAAGGCAACGCGTAAGAATCACCGGTTACTTTCTGGACCAGTTCCTGAAGCTTCTGCTTCACACCACCCTGTTAAATACATGATGATAATTTTAAAGAGCTGGAGGGCAGGAGAACAGTGAGGAGGTGGCTGAGGGTTCATGACCACGAGTCCTGACAAAGTCTCATGACCCCGAGCTGCAGATGGCAGCAGTGTGCCGATGTAAGCCGCGAAGAAGAAGTCTGCCATCCGGTTAACATGGATGTACAATTGCAAAAAAGTCTTCTTTATGTGTATTAAGAAGGATGTTCATTGGAGCTCCACCAGGAGCTTTAATGAGTTAAACTGTGTATTGAGTTAAGACACGAGTTCAACATGAAAATGAGCCTGAAGTTTGGTGATGAGTTTGAATCTCTTCACATGATGTTTTATGGGCTGAGAACTGAATCTCAAAGCTGCATGATGAAGCTAATAACAAGGCTGAAGACATGACTTTTAACTGTTGGTGGATCTCACATTGTGTTTTTCCTCCAGTTATATTCGCTGTTACTATTTTGCCGTGAAGACGTTGATCACCATCGGAGGACTCCCGGACCCCACCACCGTCTTTGAGATCTGCTTCCAGCTCATCAATTACTTTGTTGGCGTCTTTGCCTTCTCCATCATGATCGGTCAGGTCAGTTGGTAATCATATGGATCATGACGATGTGACAGAGCGATGACAGTAAATAAATAATCCAAAGTGAATGAGTTGAAGGTGGGTGTCTGGTCTTCTAAACCTGACTGTTTGCTCTCAGATGAGAGACGTGGTCGGAGCCGCGACCGCTGGGGAGAACTACTACCGAGCCTGCATGGACAGCACCGTCAAGTACATGAACTCCTACAACATCCCTGGAGAGGTCCAGAACCGCATCAAGACCTGGTATGACTACACCTGGAAGAGCCAGGGCATGCTGGGTAAGAAGTGTCCTCAGTTTGTGTCCCAGTAGAAGGTCTTTTTCTAGAACACGAGACAAAACCGGGACAAACAATGAGGTTTAAACCTCCTTCTTGGGCTCGTAAACAGAAGCAAACCAGAATTCAAAGAAACGCCTGAGAAGAACATTCTAAGAAGACAAGAATATAAATAGAATATAATTAGGTTTAAAATACAAGACAATATAAATGGACAAAACATGATGATAGCTTGAAAAAATATAAATATTCATGGAAAACCACATTGAAAATGCCGTGAGATGAGTGAAAGTATGTGTGAAAAAAGTACGAAGATCAAGTGAAATCGGAGTCAAATTCCATGTATGTGCAAATTTACATGGCCATTAAAGCTGATTCTGATTCTGAAAAGTACTGCAGCCTGAAAGTACTAGAGTGATGCAGTTCATGTGTCTGGCGTAATGGTTTTATCTGCAGAAGTAAACTTTGTCCCTGAATGTCTCGTGTATAGTTCAGGTACACTCAGAGTGATGTTTCTCTCTGCAGATGAACAGGAGCTGCTGATGCAGCTTCCTGCTAAAATGAGGCTGGACATGGCCGTGGACGTCAACTACACCATCGTCAGCAAGGTCGCCTTGTTTCAGGTAGATGAGATGAGACAAAATGAGATGAGAAACGATCAGATACGATGAGATAGGAAGACATGAGATAAGGAGATGAGATAAGGAGATGATGAGAAGAGATTATGAGATGAGATACGATGAGATGATCACCATCTCACCATCTCATCGTATCTCATCTCATCTCCTCGTATCTTCTTATCTCCTCATCTCATCTCCTCGTATCTTATCTCCTCATCTCATTTGCTCATCTCAGAAGAAGATGAGATACGATGAGATACGATGAGATACGATGAGATGAGAATATGAGATAAGAAGTTGAGAGAAGATTAGATGAGATGAGGAGATGAGATGAGATACGATGAGATGACATAAGAGAATATGAGATGAGATAAGAAGATGAGGTACGATGAGATCAGAAGATGAGATACGATGAGATACGATGAGATACGATGAGATGAGAAAATGAGATAAGAAGTTGAGAGAAGATTAGATGAGATGAGGAAATGAGATGAGATACGATGAGATGAAGAGAATATGAGATGAGATAAGAAGATGAGATACGATGAGATCAGAAGATGCGATACGATGAGAATATGAGATAAGAAGATGAGATGATGAGATGAGATACGATGAGATAAGATGAGATGACATAAGAGAATATGAGATGAGACAAGAAGTTGAGATACGATGGTGAGATAAGAAGATGAGATAAGAAGATGAGATGGTGAGAGGAGATGCGATGAGAGCAGATGCGATGAGAGGAGATGCGATGAGAGGACATGCGATGAGATAAAAAGTTGAGATACGATGAGAAGATGAGATATGAGGAGATGAGATATGAGGAGATGAGATACGATGAGAAGATGAGATGAGGAGAAGATGAGAAGAGAAGATAAGATAAGAAGGTGATCCTTCTACAGCGGTGTGGAAACAGCTTCATGTGAAACGTCTCTCTGAACGTCTCAGGGCTGCGACAGACAGATGGTGTTCGACCTGCTGACGAGGCTCAAGTCGGTGGTCTACCTGCCCGGAGACTTCGTCTGTAAGAAGGTGTGTGTGTGTCTGTCTGTGTCACTGGTCCGTGATTTTGTGAATGTATTCTACGGCATCTGTGCCCTCGTATTGTTCTTCTCTTCATTAATAAATTGTTAAAATGTGTGTTGACCGTTTGTGTGTGTGTGTGTGTGTGTGTGTGTGTGTGTGTTGCAGGGGGAGATCGGCAGGGAGATGTACATCATTAAACAGGGGGAGGTTCAGGTGGTGGGTGGTCCAGACCTGCAGACTGTGTTTGTCACCATCAGATCCGGCTCTGTGTTCGGAGAGATCAGGTCAGAGCTGCTTCCTTTCACTGAATAACTCCGACTAAAAGCTTCATCTGGAATACGTCAGCAGGACCGCAATGTACAGCAAGCAAGACCACTTTAGAGGTCAGCAATGGAAGCAAGACCACTTTGGAGGTCATAAATATAAACAAGACTGCTAAGAGGAAAACAGAGACTTTTATGATTTAGTTGGACAACACAGTTTTCTCTCAAATTGGAGTGAGAGGTGACCGCTCTTTCTCTTCTCATTGATTGGTCAGTTTGCTGGCAGGAGGCGGGGGGAACCGACGGACTGCCAACGTAAAGGCACACGGCTTCGCCAACCTCTTCATCCTGGATAAGAAGGACCTGGCAGAGATCTTGGTGCACTACCCAGAGTCCCAGAAACTCCTCCGCAAGAAAGCCAAGTAAGATAGTCTGCCCCCAGGGTGCTGCCTGGCTCATGGGTCACAGTCATCAAGCACAGCCCTTGTGTCCAGAGAGACAGTGACCTGTGTCCAATCAGGGAGAAACAGGAGAAATACTAAATAAATATAGAACACTAGATAAAACGATCAGGACTGAGAGCAGAACCAAAATAACTAAAAAGTGTATGTTAAATAATGAACAGAAAGACCTTCAGACCACCACGGACTCTGAGCTGGTGACCTACATTCCAGTCAGATTAAACAGAAGGCTCAGAGCTGAAATGTATTTAAGTCTTCCTTCAGCTCAACGCCCCTCAGCAGATCACGAGGAGACTTCAGAGCTTCTCTCAGGTATTTACTTCCTGTCTCGACCCCACACTTCATCTGATTGGCTGCCCTGAGGCTCTGAGGTCTATGACACCTGTGCTTCGGAATGAAGAACCGCCTTTCACGAGTCAGTGTGCCGGTTCTGGTCTGACTGGTTCAGTTCTGACCCTTCTGGAGATGAATACCAAAGTCAGCACAAAAACATACATTATTATATTTGATGCTAAATGGACTTGTCCCCGTCGTCTCCTTCCGTCCCCGTCGTCTCCTTCCGTTCCCGTCGTCTCCTTCCGTCTCCTTCCGTCCCCGTCGTCTCCTTCCGTCTCCTTCCGTCCCCGTCCGTCTCCTTCCGTCCCCGTCGCCCCCTTTCCGTTCCCGTCGCCCCCTTCCGTTCCCGTCGTCTCCTTCTGTCCCTGTCGTCTCCTTCCGTCTCCTTCCGTCCCCGTCCGTCTCCTTCCGTCCCCGTCGTCTCCTTCCGTCTCCTTCCGTCCCCGTCCGTCTCCTTCCGTCCCCGTCCGTCTCCTTCCGTCCCCGTCGCCCCCTTTCCGTTCCCGTCGCCCCCTTCCGTTCCCGTCGTCTCCTTCTGTCCCTGTCGTCTCCTTCCGTCTCCTTCCGTCCCCGTCGTCTCCTTCCGTTCCCGTCGTCTCCTTCCGTCCCTGTCGTCTCCTTCCGTCTCCTTCCGTCCCCGTCGCCCCCTTCCGTTCCCGTCGTCTCCTTCCGTCCCTGTCGTCTCCTTCCGTCTCCTTCCGTCCCCGTCCGTCTCCTTCCGTCCCCGTCGCCCCCTTTCGTTCCCGTCGTCTCCTTCCGTCCCCGTCGTCCTCCTGTCTTCTGATCTCCCTCCGTCCTGGACAGGATTAGAGGCAGCTCTGTAATCTGCCCTCCTTGGTGCAGAGGACGGGACAGACCAGGGCCGGATCATGGGGCTGATCTCTTGCAGGTCAGCTCACGGTGCTGCAGCAGACTGGATAGACATGCTGTACGAGACCTCCGTGGTCTGGTTTCTGTTCGTGATCAGGACCAGCACCCCGTCTCTCTAGACATCCTCATTGTGTCTCCGTGTTTGTGCAGGACGATGTTGACGAAGGACGCCAAGCCAGACGAGAAGGCCGGAGCTAAAGAGGCCATGCAGGTTATTCCGCCGAGACCGGACACACCTGAGATGTTCAAGGCGGCCCTGAAGGTGTCCCAGCAGGTGGGAATAGAGGGGACCTTCACCAAACTGAGGAAGACCTACCAACCAGCTGAGACCACAGCAGAGGTGAGACACACTGTCTCAGGATCAGGATAGACAGAGGATCAGGACAGACGCTGCTAGAAAGACAAATGTGGACATTTTGCTGTTTCAAGTTTTTTTTTACTCAAAACAATAACGTTGTGTTTTAACTTCCGGATCATCAGGTCAGTTTAAATGGACAGAATTGTCCACCAGTCGTCTCTGTCTTTCCAACAAATGAGTCCTTGCTTGTCTTTCGATCATCTGGACAGTGAAGCGCTTACCGACACGTTAAATGTCCAATAGTTACAGAGACATCTTTTAAAATTCATTCTCAAATCAAACCTTTATAGTTCCAGGTCGAAAGATGGAAATGAGCTCCTCAGGTGTTCTCCTCCTCTGTCCTCCTGCTGTTGTTCTCCTCCTCTGTTGTCGTCCTGCTGTTGTTCTCCTCTGTTGTTCTCAGTTCTTCCTCTCTGTTTGTTTTATATATCACGAAGAGCACCTAATCAGCAAATAGAAGGGAAGTAAGGAAGGACAGATTCATCTCTTGTCATGTTGACCTCCCTCCATCTTGTCCTTCCTTCAGGCTCCTCACCCCATCTCTCCGGTCCCGCCCCCCTCTCCGATGCACCGCCGATCTCCACTTCCTGTGGTGGCGGTTCAGGACCAGGACGACGCCGTGTCGGAGACTGCCGACAGCACGGTGGTCATCAGGATGACGCCGCGGCCGCGAGGAGAGGAGCTGCTCACCGTGGAGAGGAAGGAGTGAGTCGTCCTCACGGGACTCTGCTTCCTGAACACATCTCATCAACCTCAGAGACAACAAACCCCAGTGCATTCTGGTCTCTGTCCTCTTCAAGAAAAACACCAGTCTGACCTTCTTCTTCTGGTGGTGCGTCTCGATCCATCGCTTGCATTAACTTCTTCCTCCTCCTCTTCTTCCTTCTTCCTCTTCTTCCTCCTCCTCTTCTTCCTTCTTCCTCTTCTCCTCCTTCTCCCCCTCTCATATTTAAATGATGAATAAACATCCCATAGTTAATAGTATGTTGACAGTCAGAGGTCCTGGAGCACATGTCTGAGTTATTAGATGTTATTTAGTCGATGGAGAACTAAACGCTGAGGCTGCGGTCGAATAGTCGAATAATGACCTCCTAACCTCTAACCCTGAGCACTTTTCCTTAACCTCTGTGGAAAACGTCACGGGGTTAAGGAAAGATGGGAAGGAGACTTCATGAGGAGTTAGGAGAAGACAACCGCGGTGTTTGGAGGATCCGACTCCACTTTCACTAAGCGACGTAGTTATGACGCGACGGCAGGCGCATGTTAGTGACGTCAGTCTGTAGCCAGCGGTGAAACTACAATGTTCTCAAGAAGGACTACAAAAAGCACAGTTTAGATACTTCGTCCGTCTTCTTACAGTGTTGCGTCATAACGACATAAACAACCCGGTTCATAGTATTACTTTAATAACGAGGTTGGAATAGAAATGAACGAAGGAATATGAAAGTGAAACCAACGTACAAAGCTACTAAAACTGTCTCTTTGTTCAGTTTCAAACATGCTGAATTAAATACGTTATCCACAAACGATGTGTGTCATATATGTGTGTCTCATATCCCTTTATGTTGTTATGGTTTATTTACATGCAGATTATAATCTGATCATAAAAATATGCAGACAACAGTTTATGAAACATCACACAACTCGTGTTGACTTGATATGTTTTATTGTAATGTGACTAAATATTGATTAAAAAGATGATAATCAGAAACATGACTCAGACTGAAGAGCTCGTCCAGTTTAACTCTTTCACTAAAGCTTCTGTAACTGAAGTCAAATAAAATAAAAGAATGAGGCTGAAGCTGCAGTTCAACACCAGAGAGAATATCAAATACGTCAGTTTGATCACTTTACAGCAGTTTGATCACTTTACAGCAGTTTATCACTTTACAGCAGTTTGATCACTTTACAGCACTTTTCAGCAACGTAACGTTTGTAGTTTTCCAGCCGGTTTAACAGATTATTGAAAGTATTTCCAAGTTATAGCAACGGTTATTTACATGATCTGCGTGTGTCGGTCATGATCGTCTGTTCTCGTGAACGGCCGAATGATACGTCACTTTAAATGTTGCCGCCGCAAGGAATTGTGTGTCGGCATCATCTCCTTTCCTTTCGCAAAGGAAGGTCCAGTGGTTCCTATGCTAAAGGAGCTAAGTTAGGAAGCATTGAAGCTCCTTTCCTTTGCGTTTGGACAATTCGACCGGCTCTTATCATGGCGGCCACTGAGGTCCTTCAGGTCATTTCACTCAGTTAGGAAGGTTCCTAACCAAAATGGACTATTCGACCACAGCCTGAGTATCAGTTGAAGAAGAGGAGAAGACATCAGCAGTCATTGGTCAAAGAAACAGGAAGCTTTGATTTAAACAGGAACTACTTCCTGTTTGAGAGTTTCACTATAAAAGCATCCCAGAACAAACTGGAGTTAACTTCATCAAAGCTCTTCTTCTAGAAACAGAAGGATAGAATCAGAAACATGTATTTGTCAGGTGTGGTACACATAAGAGGAATGTGTGTTGTCGGGTGGAGCATATATTAGACAACAACAACCAACACAGTGCAAGACATGTAAACATATTACATGTGCAATCGAATATAAAATAAAGTGCACAGATGACAGTACGTTAAACAAGTGTAAAGTGAAAGTGACGTGTATTAAATATGAGGGATGACAGGACAACTAGTCAGCTGATCACTTCAACCTCTTGTATCAATACGTACTGATCAATAATCATATCTGTCATGTAAAACACAATGACGTGTCTCTGAAGTTTCTCTGTTTACATAGTTGTTATTGAAGATCACATATAACAGCTGCTTGTGTATATGCATGGGTTTTCATATGACGTCACTAATAAACTGTTATTATTGAATATTGAACAGATCACTCAAACAAAATTAAGGTGTTGTCATTTTACTAGCAGCAATGTGTTTTTATTAATCTAGTAAGGTTTATAGTTTCATCATTTGATAAACTTCTCATAATGTGAAAAAACTGAGTGACCTGAAATAATGTTATTATTTATATGAATTATTGAAATTAATTTTCACACAGTAAATGGCTAAGATAATAAATAGACATGTTCATATAGATGATGTAGATAAGTGAATGAATTGAATAAAGTTAACAAAGATTAAAGTTAATGAAGTCAAACAAGTCAATATAGTAAAGGAAGTAAATAAAGTGAATACTGAATAAAAAACATGAGTAAAGTCAATGGACCCGTACTTATCTCTTTTCTAGTCTTCGACCACTCAAAGCTTTAACACTACATCATTTACCCCCTGATGGGAGGAGCCACATCATTTACACCCTGATGGGAGGAGCCACATCATTCACCCCCTGATGGGAGGAGCCACATCATTTACACCCTGATGGGAGGAGCCACATCATTCACCCCCTGATGGGAGGAGCCACATCATTCACCCCCTGATGGGAGGAGCCACATCATTCACCCCCTGATGGGAGGAGCCACATCATTCACCCCCTGATGGGAGGAGCCACATCATTCACACCCTGATGGGAGGAGCCACATCATTCACCCCCTGATGGGAGGAGCCACATCATTCACCCCCTGATGGGAGGAGCCACATCATTCACACCCTGATGGGAGGAGCCACATCATTCACCCCCTGATGGGAGGAGCCACATCATTCACACCCTGATGGGAGGAGCCACATCATTCACCCACTGATGGGAGGAGCCACATCATTCACACCCTGATGGGAGGAGCCACATCATTCACCCCCTGATGGGAGGAGCCACATCATTCACCCCCTGATGGGAGGAGCCACATCATTCACACCCTGATGGGAGGAGCCACATCATTCACCCACTGATGGGAGGAGCCACATCATTCACACCCTGATGGGAGGAGCCACATCATTCACCCCCTGATGGGAGGAGCCACATCATTCACACCCTGATGGGAGGAGCCACATCATTCACACCCTGATAGGAGGAGCCACATCATTCACCCACTGATGGGAGGAGCCACATCATTCACACCCTGATGGGAGGAGCTACCATGAAGGAGCCACATCATTACAGGAGACATGTAGTGTTAAGAGTCTTTAGGGTTAAGAGTATTTCATTTAAGTGTCTTTAGGTTTGAGTGTCTTGCTCAAGGACACATCCACATGGGCTGGCGGAGCTGGGGATCAAACCGCCGATCCTCTGATTGAAGGACGACCCTGCAATCAATAAGTGAACAAAGAATAAAGTGGATAAAGTGAACAAAGTAGATAAAGTGGATAAAGTGAATAAAGTTAATAAAGTTAATTAAGTGAATAAAGTTGATAAAGTTAATAAAGTGAATAAAGTGAATAAAGTGAATAAAGTTGATAAATTTAATAAAGTGAATAAAGTTAATAAAGTGAACAAAGTTAATAAAGTGAACAAAGTTAATAAAGTGAATAAAGTTGATAAAGTGAATAAAGTGGATAAAGTGAATAAAGTGAATAAAGTTGATAAAGTTAATAAAGTGAATAAAGTTAATAAAGTGAACAAAGTGAATAAAGTGGATAAAGTGAATACAGTTAATAAAGTGGATAAAGTTAATAAAGTGGATAAAGTGGATAAAGTGGATAAAGTTAATAAAATGAATAAAGTTAACAAAGTTAATAAAGTGAACAAAGTTAATAAAGTTAATAAAGTGGATAAAGTTAATAAAATGAATAAAGTGAACAAAGTTAATAAAGTGAACAAAGTTAATAAAGTGAATAAAGTGGATAAAGTGGATAAAGTTAATAAAATGAATAAAGTGAACAAAGTTAATAAAGTGAACAAAGTTAATAAAGTTAATAAAGTGGATAAAGTTAATAAAATGAATAAAGTGAACAAAGTTAATAAAGTGAACAAAGTTAATAAAGTTAATAAAGTGGATAAAGTGAATAAAGTGAACAAAGTGAACAAAGTGAACACAGTGAATAAAGTGAACAAAGTGAATAAAGTGGATAAAGTGAATAAAGTGAACAAAGTGAATAAAGTGAATAAAGTTAATAAAGTGGATAAAGTGAATAAAGTGGATAAAGTGAACAAAGTTAATAAGTGGATAAAGTTAATAAAGTGGATAAAGTTAATAAAGTGGATAAAGTTAATGAAGTGGATAAAGTGGAAAAAGTTAATAAAGTGGAAAAAGTTAATAAAGTGAATAAAGTGGATAAAGTGAATAAAGTGGATAAAGTTAATAAAGTTAATAAAGTTGATAAAGTTAATAAAGTGGAAAAAGTTAATAAAGTGAATAAAGTGGATAAAGTGAATAAAGTGGATAAAGTTAATAAAGTGGATAAAGTTAATAAAGTTAATAAAGTTGATAAAGTTAATAAAGTGGATAAAGTGAACAAAGTAGATAAAGTGGATAAAGTTGATAAAGTGAATAAAGTGGATAAAGTTGATAAAGTGAATAAAGTGGATAAAGTTGATAAAGTGAATAAAGTTGATAAAGTTAATAAAGTGAATAAAGTTAATAAAGTGAATAAAGTGGATAAAGTGAATAAAGTGGATAAAGTGAATACAGTTAATAAAGTGGATAAAGTGAATACAGTTAATAAAGTGAACAAAGTTAATAAAGTGAACAAAGTTAATAAAGTTAATAAAGTTAATAAAGTGGATAAAGTTAATAAAATGAATAAAGTGAACAAAGTTAATAAAGTGAACAAAGTTAATAAAGTTAATAAAGTGGATAAAGTTAATAAAATGAATAAAGTGAACAAAGTGAATAAAGTGAATAAAGTGAACAAAGTGAACAAAGTTAATAAAGTTAATAAAGTGGATAAAGTTAATAAAATGAATAAAGTGAACAAAGTGAATAAAGTGAATAAAGTGAATAAAGTGGATAAAGTGAATAAAGTGGATAAAGTGAATAAAGTGGATAAAGTGGATAAAGTTAATACAATGAATAAAGTGAACAAAGTTAATAAAGTGAACAAAGTTAATAAAGTTAATAAAGTGGATAAAGTTAATAAAATGAATAAAGTGAACAAAGTGAATAAAGTGAATAAAGTGGATAAAGTGAACAAAGTTAATAAAGTGGATAAAGTGAATAAAGTTAATAAAGTGGATAAAGTTAATAAAGTGGATAAAGTGGAAAAAGTTAATAAAGTGGAAAAAGTTAATAAAGTGAATAAAGTGGATAAAGTGAATAAAGTGAATAAAGTGAATAAAGTGGATAAAGTTAATTAAGTGGATAAAGTTGATAAAGTTAATTAAGTGGATAAAGTTAATAAAGTGAATAAAGTTGATAAAGTTAATTAAGTGGATAAAGTTAATAAAGTGAATAAAGTGAATAAAGTGAATAAAGTTGATAAAGTTAATAAAGTGGATAAAGTGAACAAAGTAGATAAAGTGGATAAAGTTGATAAAGTTAATAAAGTGCATAAAGTGAATAAAGTGAATAAAGTTGATAAAGTTAATAAAGTTGATAAAGTTAATAAAGTTAATAAAGTGGATAAAGTGGATAAAGTTAATAAAGTGAATAAAGTTGATAAAGTTAATAAAGTGGATAAAGTGGATAAAGTGGATAAAGTGAACAAAGTAGATAAAGTTGATAAAGTTAATAAAGTGGATAAAGTTAATAAAGTGAATAAAGTGAATAAAGTGAATAAAGTTGATAAAGTTAATAAAGTGGATAAAGTGAACAAAGTAGATAAAGTGGATAAAGTGGATAAAGTTGATAAAGTTAATAAAGTGCATAAAGTGAATAAAGTGAATAAAGTGAATAAAGTTGATAAAGTTAATAAAGTTGATAAAGTTAATAAAGTTAATAAAGTGGATAAAGTGAATAAAGTGAATAAAGTTGATAAAGTTAATAAAGTTGATAAAGTTAATAAAGTTAATAAAGTGGATAAAGTTAATAAAGTGAATAAAGTGAATAAAGTGAATAAAGTTGATAAAGTGAATAAAGTTGATAAAGTTAATAAAGTGGATAAAGTGAACAAAGTAGATAAAGTGGATAAAGTTGATAAAGTGGATAAAGTGGATAAAGTTAATGAAGTGAATAAAGTTAATCAAGTTAATAAAGTGGATAAAGTGGATGAAGTTAATAAAGTGAATAAAGTTAACAAACATGAAACTAGGTAGAGGGTAGTAGGGGGGTGTTTTTTAAATCGAATTCCAAATGCCCAGAGTCCACAGCCAGGGGAAGCAGGAGGGCTCAGCAATCGAGAGACTCAGTGGACCCGTCAGTGTTGTGGCTAATACGTATACGGTACAATCTGTTCTATCACTCAGACATATTCAGAGTGACAGTCAGGTAACTACTGTAGCAGAGAGGGAAAATCAAATGCACAGAACAGCCCTTTACCCTCCCTGACAGGAAAAGGGGGTGGAGCCAAAGAGGCAATAAAGGATCACACCTGTGAGGTGGGGAAAAAACAATCAAGAAACCAAACCTGCATGGAGAGCTGAGAGAGAGAGAAGCGAGAGTGGGTGACGGTGACGATAAAGTTCCTGTACGATTCAGTTTTCTGCTCACCTTAGGCAAAGCTGAAAATAGTTGTGGAATACAGCAACGGGAGCATCTAAGGAAAGAAACCGGCTGAACTCACCAATGTCATGGACAACCAGGAGCAACTTGGAAAATAGAGACTGGACCCAGCTTGGATGCCACACATTTACGTGCTATATCCGGACTCTATTTGAGTCTCTCTTTTTGTTCATGAACCTGATGCCTAAGACCTAATTTGTTTTGATTTTGACCAGTTATATCGAAGACTGGACCGCAGTAAAATGTGAAGAAAAATGTGTTTTGGTTTGTGTATTTTGTAAATATTGTGTCTTTTGTAGCGGGGGTAGCAAGCTAGCCAGGTAAACCCTCTAACTATTTCAGGTAGATTACACTTTAAATGACAGGGTAGAAGGGGCCATATTCTCCTACTCCCCTGTCTGGAGCCCAACGCCTACCTGTAACGGTTGAAGAGAAACCTACGCTACAGAAATGGAGCCCAACGTGGGGCGAACCACGAAATTAAGTTACTAATTAACTCCAAAAAAAGTTTAAGCTGCCAGTTTGTGTTTTCTTTCCAGGTCTTTTCACCTGATTGGATTTACTATGCTCTGCAATGTTTAAATGTTTTGCATCCTGCTTTTGACTGTTTGTGATTGTGGCTAAATTAGTTTGAGTGTTGTCTTAAATGTTTGATGATGCTCTATTTGAAACCGACCCCTTTCACCCAATTCCCTTAGCGAGATAACACTTACATATTAAATTATGGCTACTCCACAGCCTTCTGCAAAGTCACCATCAGTTTCACTTGACATAGAAGCTCCTGATGTTCAAACCCCTGACCATACTTATGGTGCAACCCATGGATTTGGTTCACACCTACAGACCTACTTTCCAACTCCTGGTCATCCTCAATCAGGGACACTTGACCTCCATGGTCAGTCATCTCGCATACATTCTCCTCACATAGATAGGTTGCCAACTATAAATCAATCCCTTGTGTGGGAAACCGAAGATTTGCATCACGCACCCAATCCAGGAGGAGGCGCTCTAAATCGTACAGTTTCCACTCCATATTCATTATCCCAGTCTCAATGCGAACTACCCGGAGTACTCCCTACTCCAGCCCGGGACTTGAATCGGATTGCAGAAAAAAACCCAGGAGAGGTGGGACCGGATGCATGAAGAAATGAACGAACAAGGACGAGCGATAAACGAGCTTACCAAGGGCCTGAAAGGAAGTCACTATTCGGTGAATGAACAACTTAAAGGTCTGGTAGACACAACAAGTGCAAATCATCGCCAACTTTTCACCAAGATTTCCTCCCATAAAGACTGTATGGAAATGGATAAAATAGTCAAGGGAATTAAAATGATTGTGGAAGAAGAAGTGACAAATTCTGCAACCTCCCTTCTATCAGAAATCCGATTTATGATTGAGCAACTTCAATTGGAAGTACAGCAAGAGCTCAAAAGTTTTAGCGCCAATACGCAAGACAGTATTGGACAGTTAGAAAAAACCATTGATGTAAATAATACTGAGATGAAAAAGTTGACATCAACCATTAGAACAATGGAGGTGGAAAATAAACAACAGTTACAAAGCTGTTGATCCTGACCCTCTCAATTATTTAGCTAAATGTCATGACTTTCTTGCCCTACATCCCTTATCCGACGCTGACATTCTAGCCACCTTCAGAACAGTCCTCCACGGTACTGCTCGCGACTGGTGGGAAATAGCTCGATCTAGAATAACCATGTGGAGCGAGTTTGAAACAAGTTTCCGAACAGCTTTCCTCTCAGAAGATTATGAAGACGAGTTGGCTGAACGTGTACGAAACCGAAGACAAAACGAGAATGAAACTATCAGAGATTTTGCTTTCTCTTATAGAGCTCTCTGTAAAAGATGGAACCCATCACTCACAGAATCTGGCATAGTTAAATTGATTCTGAAAAACATTAAACCCCTTCTTGCTAGTCAGCTCAGAGGTCGAGTTGACACTGTTGAAGATTTAGTTCGCCTTGGCCATCAATTTGAAAAGGACTATGAACAACAGCTTGACTATAACCAGAGAATGAGTATTAAAACTGTGAGGCCCTTGACAAAAAATGCGACCTCAGGTCCACCTTTGGATAGACCCAAGCCCTCTGTTTTATGCTGGAGATGTTCAGGTGACCATCCTCCTGGATCCTGCCCACAGTATAATTCACCTGGCCCTTACCAGCAGCAGACTCCCAAGCATCCTCAGCGGTTTCAAAAACCAAAAGGTACGCCTGGAACTAGCTCGGTGTCTGTTGTCAAGGCTAAAAAATCAGTTTGATCGCAACAAGTGCAGGAGTCATCTAATTCAGATACTACATGCCATCCAGTTGCAACCTCCTTTAGTCCAACACAGCTACTTGTACCAGTTTCCATAGGTGCATGGCGTGGAAAAGCTATAGTTGACACAGGAGCAAGTTACACCCTCGTTCATGAATATCTCTGGATGGAAATAAAAGGATCAAAAGCAGAAATTCAACCATGGGAAGAAGGCCCTTTGTATCTGGCTAATGGAGAAGCAGCTAATCCCCTTGGATGGGGAAACCTTTCTTTGGATGTTCAAGGGAACGTTTTCACTCTCCCTATTGCTGTACTCGGTCCAAAAGCGCTAGCCTATGGCATGGTCCTTGGACTCAATTTTATTTCTGGTGTTGGAATGGTAATAAATGTGGCTGATAAATCATATAGTTTTATGTCCAACCCCTCTGTTACCTATCCATTCCAGCCAGGTCATGCTAATGTGCCACAGAATAGAGAGCATAACACCCAAACAAACACCCACGTGACACAGAACTCTCCAGTCCGCAATCTCTCCCTAATAAGTTATGTACCCCCTCCCATTCTCTCTTTAGAGCCTGTGCGAAGGGACGTAAAAGACTACATCAACATTGCGGTGTCGGAGGCTAATTTGCAAGATGGAGAAAGAAGACTATTACGACAGCTTCTTGAGTCTAAACCCAAGGTCTGCAGTAATGAACCGGGGAAAACTGATGTTCTGCAACACACCATCTACACCACAAACTGTGTGCCTATAAAACAACGACCTTACCGAATGTCCCCTGTTAAGCAAGCTATTGTGGAAGAACAATTAAGAGATATGATTACTCGTGGAGTTATTGAAACTTCCCATTCGGGATGGGCATCTCCTGTAGTTTTACCCCCAAAGAAAGATGGAGGTCACAGATTTTGTGTGGACCTTCGGAAAGTTAATGCTGTCACTGAAACCGATGCGTATCCTCTACCAAACATAAATGAAATCCTTGAATCTCTTTCTGGAGCTTCCCTTTTCTCCACAATTGATTTAAATAGTGGGTACTGGCAGGTACCCATGGATCCAGCTAGCAAAGCAAAAACTGCATTCATCACACACGCTGGATTATATAATTTTAATCTCATGCCCTTTGGTCTCAAGAATGCGCCAGCCACCTTCCAAAGGCTCATGGAGAGAGTCTTGGATGGCCTGCGGGGTGAAATATGCTTAGTCTACCTAGACGACATAATCATATATTCGTCATCCGTAACTCAGCATCTTGAGCGTCTACGGATTGTGTTGGATGGACTCTGCGAAGCCAATCTAACAATCAACCTCAAGAAGTCTAGATTCTGCATGCAAGAAATCAGATTTCTTGGACACATTGTCTCTGGTAAAGGAGTCAGTGCTGATCCCGACAAAGTCGAGGCAATTCAGTCATATCCAGTGCCGACGAACCTCAAGGAAGTTCAGAAGTTCTTGGGGCTTGCTGGATGGTATCACAAGTTCGTACCCGATTTCTCAAAGATTGCTCAGCCTCTGAATGACCTAAAGAAAAAGGGAAGACCTTTTATCTGGAATCAGCCATGTCAGCAGGCCTTTGACCAACTGAAAACCTGTTTGATCTCGCCGCCTATCTTGGGTCACCCAAATCCTGATTTACCATTCCTGGTCTATACGGATGCAAGTGATGTGGGTCTTGGAGCGGTATTGACACAGAGAACAGGAAATGGAGTTGAAGAAGTTCTTGCTTATGCCAGTCGAACACTAAACAGAGCTGAAATAAATTACTCCGTAACCGAAAAAGAATGTCTAGCCATCATTTGGGCTCTAGAGAGATGGCAACATTATCTCGAAACCAAGCTCTTTACTGTCATCACCGATCATTCCGCCTTGAAATGGGTTCTTTCTTCGACAAAGACTACAAGTCGTCTGATCAGATGGGCACTAAGGTTGCAAAGGTTTGACTTTATTGTGGAATACAGGAAAGGAAGGCTAATTTGTGCTCCAGATGCTCTTTCCAGGATTTCCACTAATCACAGCTGCTGCCTCTACTCTAACAAAGTGGAGACAACTATCCCTATATCTCTGGAAAGAATTTGGGAAGAACAGCACAAAGATCCTGAAGTGGAGAAAATCCTGACTCCGCTAGCTGAAGGAGAAAAGAAAGTGGAACAGGATTTTATTACTTTGGAAGATAAAGTCTATCGGAAAAAAGAAATGTCGGAAAACCAACTCCACTATCGACTTTACATTCCTCGTAGTCTTGTTCCAGAGATACTTCAGGTATATCACGACAACCCCCTAAGTGGACATTCTGGCATTTTCAAAACATACAAAAGGCTCTATGAAGTAGCCTATTGGCCTGGAATGTGGACGGATGTGAAAAACTTCCTCAAGCACTGTATCGTTTGTCAGAGTCTGAAAGCAGATAATCAGAAACCGGTTGGAAAGATTCAGCAACCCAATGTCAAAGGCCCTAATGAGATGTTGGGGATCGACATTATGGGTCCCCTACCTAGAAGTCCCGAAAGACATGAATACCTTTTGGTTGTGGTGGATTACTATACCCGCTGGGTAGAGTTTTCTCCCTTGCGATCTGCCACAGCACCAGCAATAGCCCGTTTTCTGAAGGACATTTTCACCAGATGGGGTATACCGGATTTCATCTTGTCAGATAGAGGATCCCAGTTTGTGTCTTCGCTGTTCCGTGAACTCTGCGAAAAATGGACTGACTCCCAAGCTCACAACTGCCTACCATCCCCAGACAAACATGACTGAGAGAGTAAATCATACTTTAAAACGTATGATAGCCTCTTATGTGAGTACCAATCACGGTAAATGGGATCAATACCTTCCTGAGTTCAGATTTGCCATAAACTCTGCTGTTCAAGAGACTACAAGGGTAACCCCCGCAGAGCTTCAGATTGGCAGGAAGCTGACTAGTCCGATGGACAAGATTCTGAAAGGTAGTATTTTTCCCCCTGATTCCCCTCCGTATGAGGTTGTTCAGCACTTAAAACAACTCAAAGCCGATGTTGATGAAAACATTCGGAAAGCAAGGCTCAGACAGCAGAGGAACTACAACAAAAACCGTCGTACCCTTGATTTCAAACCCAAACAAAGGGTGTGGGTTCGAAACTTCCCTCAGTCAAGTGCAAAGGTCAAATTCACAGCCAAGCTGGCCAAAAAGTGGAAAGGTCCCTACCGCGTAATTCGGCAACTTGGGCCGCTAAACTACCAAGTCGCTTTGGAAGACACAGGTCAGGATATACGAACTGTGCATGTGTGTAACCTTAAAGCCTTCTACCCTAGTGCTGAAGACTTAGACCTCATGGAACGGGAAAAAATACTCGACATCCTGCAGGAAAGCTCAGAGGAAGAAGATTTCCTTGGCTTCCAAGACTGATAGTCTTCTGATAGGAAATATACCGATCTCTGAGAGACCACGGAGCGTGGTCTTGTCAAGGGGGGAAGAGTGTAGCAGAGAGGGAAAATAAAATGCACAGAACAGCCCGTTACCCTCCCTGACAGGAAAAGGGGGTGGAGCCAAAGAGGCAATAAAGGATCACACCTGTGAGGTGGGGAAAAAACAATCAAGAAACCAAACCTGCATGGAGAGCTGAGAGAGAGAGAAGCGAGAGTGGGTGACGGTGACGATAAAGTTCCTGTACGATTCAGTTTTCTGCTCACCTTAGGCAAAGCTGAAAATAGTTGTGGAATACATCAACGGGAGCATCTAAGGAAAGAAACCGGCTGAACTCACCAATGTCATGGACAACCAGGAGCAACTTGGAAATTGGGAGACTGGACCCAGCTTGGATGCCACAGAGGATCTCCAGTCCGACATTTGGATCAAGATAAGTCCCTGCCACCCCTCCTCTTCAGGCTTGCCTCTCTTGCCTCTCTGTTCCCCAAACAAACGCACACACACACACCACCATACCCCGAACTGGACTTACATGAACTAAGACATTCACACCTTCCTGCCCATGCATACACCCCTTTAACCTCCCCCCTTATTAAGCTGTGCGCTGGAGTTTCTTTTATTTGATTAACTTGTGCAGAGACATTTACGTGCTATCTCCGGACTCTATTTGAGTCTCTCTTTTTGTTCATGAACCTGATGCCTAAGACCTAATTTGTTTGATTTTGACCAGTTATATCGAAGACTGGACCGCAGTAAAATGTGAAGAAAAATGTGTTTTGGTTTGTGTATTTTGTAAATATTGTGTCTTTTGTAGCGGGGGTAGCAAGCTAGCCAGGTAAACCCTCTAACTATTTCAGGTAGATTACACTTTAAATAACAGGGTAGAAGGGGCCATATTGTCCTACTCCCCTGTCTGGAGCCCAACGCCTACCTGTAACGGTTGAAGAGAAACCTACGCTACACTACACATTGCATGTTCCGCAGACAACCAAAAGTTACAGAGTCCAACGTGGCTCAGGACTCTGATAATATATTTATTATATATATATATATATATATATATATATATATATATATATATATGTATGTATATATATATATATATATATATATATATATATATATATATATATATGTGTATGTATGTTTTGACTCTTATGTCTGTTGGGTGGACACACTGTGCTCGAGCCCGAGTTGGCCTCAACCATGAGGCTCCCCGAGTCCGATGTGGCTCACCCTTTCCTAATGAAAGTTATCGAGTCCACGGTGGCTCAGGACTTTCTGATAATACGAGTCAGCAACCTGTACTTTGTACCCGTCATGTCGGTCTGGAGGTGTGTGAGCTGCATGGCTTTATTTTCACAAATATGTTTTGACTTTGGTCTGTGTTCGGTGGACACACTGTGCTCGAGCCTGAGTTGGCCACAACCATGAGGCTCCCCGAGTCCACGGTCGCTCACTCTCCCCTGATGAAACTTACAGAGTCCACGGTGGCTCACTCTCCCCTGATGAAACTTACAGAGTCCACGGTGGCTCAAGACTCTCTGATAATACGAGTCAGGAACCTGTACTTTGTACCCGTCATGTCGGCTTGGAGGTGTGTTAGCTGAATGACTTTATTTATTTTCACAAATATGTTTTGACTCTTATGTCTGTTGTATGGACACTGAGGCTTCTCGAGCACACGATGGCTCAGGACTCCACGATGAAAGTTCTCGAGCCCACGGTTGCTCACGACTCCACAATGAAAGTTATCGAGCCAACAGTGGCTTTCCGAGCCCGGTTCACTCAGACCCACGCGTATGTGTAGATAGCCTTCCTGTTTTCGTCAGGTCTGGAGGTACGCAAGCTGGTTGGCTTACTTTCACAAACATGTTTTGACTCTGATGTGTGTTGAGTGGACACAGTCTTCGAGCCTGAGGTTGCAACCACGATGACGCTCCTCGAGCACGAGGTGGATCAGGACTCCCTGATAATACAAGTCAAAAACCTGGTCTTCAGACCCGTAATATAGGTCTGGAGGTACGTGAGCTGGTGGGCTTTACTTTTTACAAACATGTTTTGACTCTTATGTGTTTTGGGTGGACACACTGTGCTCGAGCCCGAGGTGGAAAGTGGCTCAGGATTCCCTGATGAAAGTTACCGAGTTCAACGTGGCTCAGGACTCTCTGATAATACGAGTCAACAACCTGGACTTTGTACCCGTCATGTCGGTCTGGAGGTGTGTTAGCTGATTGACTTTATTTATTTTTCACAAATATGTTTTGACTCTTATGTCTGTTGGGTGGACACACTGTGCTCGAGTCCGAGTTGGCCAGAACAATGAGGCTCCCCGAGCCCGAGGTGGCTCACACTCCCCTGATGAAAGCACTGTGCTCGAGCCCGAGTTGGCTCCACGCAGGCTCCTTCTCTCCGTCCAAGCTATCCAACGAAGTGAATGGGGGACTGGAGACCCCCCTCTCTCCCGACACACACAGCCACGCAGGCTCCTTCTCTGCGTCCAAGCTATCCAACGAAGTGAATGGGGGCCTGGACCACCCCCTCCCCCGACACACACAGCCACACAGGCTGAAACTTACAGAGTCCACGGTGGCTCAGGACTCTCTGATAATACGTGTCAGCAACCTGTACTTCGTACCCGTCATGTCGATCTGGAGGTTATATTGTACGTGAGCTGCATGGCTTTATTTTCACAAACATGTTTTGACTCTGATCTGTGTTGGGTGGACACGCTGTGCTCGAGCCTGAGTTGGCCACAACCATGAGGCTCCCCGAGTCCACGGTGGCTCACTCTCCCCTGATGAAACTTAGAGTCCACGGTGGCTCAAGACTCTCTGATAATACGATTCAGGAACCTGTACTTTGTACCCGTCAGGGTCCACAGCCAGGGGAAGCAATGTGTCAGAGTTCCGTGCACAAATGTGAGTTTCCGTGCATGCCATACCATTTTCCAACAGCAGGCTTCGCTATCGGTCATTAATAAAGTTAACAAAGTGAATAAAGTGGACAAAGTGGATAAAGTGAACAAAGTTTATAAAGTGGATAACGTGAATAAAGTGAACAAAGTTAATAAAGTGAACAAAGTTAAAGTGAACAAAGTGGATAAAGTGGATAAAGTAATCTGAAGTCCTTCGTGAGGAAACACAACATTGGTTTCCGGCATCCTAAACGATGGTAACTGATGGTAACCATAGCAACACAGGAAAGGCTGCAGGAAGCAGAGGAAGCTCTCATTGTGTCGTCTGAGCCAACGAGGAAGGACACAAGGAACAAGGAAAGGAGGGAAAATAGAAACAATGCAGACCTGAAAGCTGAACACAGGAAGCTTCATCATCATCATCATCATCATCATCATCGGCCCAATCCTGGGATGCATCCCACGTCTCTGAACTGTCGTCTCCTCTCTCCTCGCTCCTCATTCATCGCTCCTCTATCCTTGCTCCTTGCTCTTCACTCTTCTCTCACGGGGTCACGTGACGCCCGTATGGTCACATGACGCCCGTACGGTCACATGACGCCTACGGGTCACGTGACGCCCGTACGGTCACATCAGAATCAGAATCAGAAACTGTTTATTGCCAGGAATGTTTTCACAAACGAGGAATTTTTCGAGGCGGAAGGTGCATACATTGGACATGGAACGTTAGACGAGACAAACAACAATCAACAATCAACGACAACAACAGTGCAGTGGGTATTAAATAAGTGTAAGATAAGATAATATAAGATAAAGTGCTCAGACAACAGATACGTTAATGTGAGTGTATGTTGAAGTGACGAGTGTTTAAGTTAAAAGTGTATGTTAAGTGGCATGAGTGTTTAAATATGAAGTGTGCAGAGGAGTGAACGGTAAGGAGAAAGAAAGAAGATAAAAATGAAAATAAAAATAGCTGGGGGTGACAGAGTCAGTCAGTGGGGGACCCGGGCCCTGTTGATGAGCCCGACTGCTGACGGGAAGAAACTGTTAGTGTGGCGTGAGGTCTTGGTCCTGATGGACCTCAGCCTCCTGCCAGAGGGGAGGGACTCCAACAGGTGATGTCCAGGGTGAGAGGGGTCAGCTGCAATCTTCCTGGCTCGCCTCAGAGTCCTGGAGGCGAACAAGTCTTGGAGGGATGGCAGATTGCAGCCAATCACCTCTCAGCAGAGCGGATGATGCGCTGCAGCCTGGCCTTGTCCTTGGCAGTGGCTGCAGTGTGCCAGACGGTGATGGAGGAGCAGAGGATGGACTCAACGATGGCAGTGTAGAATTGCACCATCATTTTCTTCGGCAGGTTGAATTTCTTCAGCTGCCTCAGGAAGAACATCCTCTGCTGGGCCTTCTTGGCGATGGAGCTGATGTTCAGTTCCCACTTGAGGTCCTGGGAAATGATGGAGCCCAGGAAGCGGAAGGACTCCACAGCGTCGACGGGGGAGTCACACAGGATGAGAGGGGAGTCACACAGGGTGAGAGGGGCGGGTGGGGCTGCGTTCTTTCTGAAGTCCACAACCATCTCCACTGTCTTCAGAGCATTGAGCTCCAGGTTGTTAAGGCTGCACCAGGTCACCAGGTGGTCAGTCTCCCACCTGTAGGCGGACTCGTCCCCACCAGAGATGAGTCCAATGAGGGTGGTGTCATCCGCGAACTTCAGGAGCTTGACGGACTGGTGACTGGAGGTGCAGCTGTTAGTGTGTTAGGGACACGTGACGCCTACGGGACACGTGACGCCCGTACAGTCACATGGCGTCTACGGGTCACGTGACGCCCGTACGGTCACATGGCGTCTACGGGTCACGTGACGCCCGTACGGTCACATGACGCCTACGGGTCACATGACGCCTGTATGGTCACATGACGCCCGTACGGTCACATGACGCCCGTACGGTCACGTGACACCTACGGGTCACGTGACGCCCGTAAGGACACATGGCGCCTACGGGACACGTGACGCCTACGGGACACGTGACGGCCGTATGGTCACATGACGCCCGTACAGTCACATGACGCCCGTACGGTCACATGACAGCCTACGGGTCACATGACGCCTACGGGTCCAGTGACGCCCGTACGGTCACATGACGCCCGTACGGTCACGTGACGCCCGTACGGTCACATGACGCCCGTACGGTCACATGACGCCTCCGGGTCACATGACGCCAGTAAGGTCAAATGGCTCCTACGGGTCACATGACGCCCGTACGGTCACGTGACGCCTCCGGGTCACATGACGCCAGTAAGGTCAAATGGCTCCTACGGGTCACATGACGCCCGTACGGTCACGTGACGCCTACGGGTCACATGACGCGCGTACGGTCACATGGTGCCGATACATGACCGTATGGACCATGTGACGCCTACGGGTCACATGACGCCCGTACGGTCACATGACGCCTACGGGTCACGTGACGCCCGTACAGTCACATGGCGTCTACGGGTCACGTGACGCCCGTACGGTCACATGACGCCTACGGGTCACGTGACGCCCGTACGGTCACGTGACGCCCGTACGGTCACGTGACGCCCGTACGGTCACATGACGCCTACGGGTCACGTGACGCCCGTACGGTCACGTGACGCCCGTACGGTCACATGACGCCCGTACGGTCACATGACGCCCGTACGGTCACATGACGCCTCCGGGTCACATGACGCCAGTAAGGTCAAATGGCTCCTACGGGTCACATGACGCCCGTACGGTCACGTGACGCCTCCGGGTCACATGACGCCAGTAAGGTCAAATGGCTCCTACGGGTCACATGACGCCCGTACGGTCACGTGACGCCTACGGGTCACATGACACGCGTACGGTCACATGGTGCCGATACATGACCGTATGGACCATGTGACGCCTACGGGTCACATGACGCCCGTACGGTCACATGACGCCTACGGGTCACGTGACGCCCGTACAGTCACATGGCGTCTACGGGTCACGTGACGCCCGTACGGTCACATGACGCCTCCGGGTCACGTGACGCCCGTACGGTCACATGACGCCTCCGGGTCACGTGACGCCCGTACGGTCACATGACGCCTACGGGTCACGTGACGCCCGTACGGTCACATGACGCCCGTACGGTCACATGACGCCCGTACGGTCACATGACGCCCGTACGGTCACTTGACGCCCGTACGGTCACATGACGCCCGTACGGTCACTTGACGCCCGTACGGTCACTTGACGCCCGTACGGTCACTTGACGCCCGTACGGTCACATGAAGCCTACGGGTCCAGTGACGCCCGTACGGTCACATGACGCCTCCGGGTCACATGACGCCAGTAAGGTCAAATGGCTCCTACGGGTCACATGACGCCCGTACGGTCACGTGACGCCTACGGGTCACATGACGCGCGTACGGTCACATGGTGCCGATACATGACCGTATGGACCATGTGACGCCTACGGGTCACGTGACGCCCGTACAGTCACATGGCGCCTACGGGTCACGTATATAGTCATATATAGTGTATGTATAAAGAGTTAATATATATAGAGTTTATGTTTAAAGAGTTAATATATAAACTCTCTCTATATATATATATATATGTTTATATATATATATGTTTATATATATATATATATATATGTTTATATATATGTTTATACATGAAGAGTTCATATATTTAATATATAAAGTGAGCTTTAATAACCAGTCAAATACCTTCATGACGTCACACACACATAAACCCACGTCAACATTCTTCCTTTCATGCGCGCTCACGCCACCGAATCCCCATATGTCCGGCGGTCCATGAAGGCAGCGCAGACAGCAGCGGGCTTGACTTTTAGCAGCGAGACGAGAGAGACAGAGAGACAGAGAGACGAGAGACAGGAGAAGAGAGACAGCCAGGAGACGAGAGACAGAGACAGAGACAGAGACCTCTGCGGGCACCAGGACCCCTGTCTCCGAGGGAAGCCGCGCACAGAGCGGGAGGAAGAGGAGCAGCTGCTCGGGGCCAGAGGTAAGGAAAAGTTTCTGTTTTTGAGCTGTGCTGGCTGGGGAGGTTCGGGAGGACTCGGGAGGACTCGTCTGTCCTCGGGAGGAACGCGTCTGTTTGTCCTCCCGAGGACAGACGCGTTCCTCCCGAGTACAACGCGTCCAAAGCGTCCCTGTGTGTCCGCGTCCCCGTGTCTCCGCGTGTCCGTGTCTCGTCACGTGGCCGTCCAGCGCTTTCGGCGCTTCAAAGGCTTTTCTTTGCGCAACAAAAGAGCCGCGGCCTCACCTGCTGGATGCGCACGCGCACACCCCCATGTCGTGGGTCCGTGCCAGTGAGGGCGCAACGTGCTGTTGCATTGTAACGTGTTGTTGTTGCTATGAGCGCGTCCATTGTAACATATTGTTTCTATGGGCGCGTCCATTGTAACGTGTTGTTGTTGCTATGAGCGCGTCCATTGTAACATATTGTTGCTATGAGCGCGTCCATTGTAACGTGTTGTTGTTGCTATGAGCGCGTCCATTGTAACATATTGTTGCTATGAGCGCGTCCATTGTAACATATTGTTGCTATGAGCGCGTCCATTGTAACGTGTTGTTGCTATGAGCGCGTCCATTGTAACGTGTTGTTGTTGCTATGAGCGCGTCCATTGTAACTTGTTGTTGCTATGAGCGCGTCCATTGTAACGTGTTGTTGTTGCTATGAGCGCGTCCATTGTAACGTGTTGTTGCTATGAGCGCGTCCATTGTAACGTGTTGTTGCTATGAGCGCGTCCATTGTAACGTGTTGTTGTTGCTATGAGCGCGTCCATTGTAACGTGTTGTTGTTGCTATGAGCGCGTCCATTGTAACGTGTTGTTGTTGCTATGAGCGCGTCCATTGTAACGTGTTGTTGTTGCTATGAGCGCGTCCATTGTAACGTGTTGTTGTTGCTATGAGCGCGTCCATTGTAACGTGTTGTTGCTATGAGCGCGTCCATTGTAACGTGTTGTTGTTGCTATGAGCGCGTCCATTGTAACGTGTTGTTGTTGCTATGAGCGCGTCCATTGTAACGTGTTGTTGCTATGAGCGCGTCAATTGTAACGTGTTGTTGTTGCTATGAGCGCGTCCATTGTAACGTGTTGTTGCTATGAGCGCGTCCATTGTAACGTGTTGTTGTTGCTATGAGCGCGTCCATTGTAACGTGTTGTTGTTGCTATGAGCGCGTCCATTGTAACGTGTTGTTGTTGCTATGAGCGCGTCCATTGTAACGTGTTGTTGCTATGAGCGCGTCCATTGTAACATATTGTTGCTATGAGCGCGTCCATTGTAACGTGTTGTTGCTATGAGCGCGTCCATTGTAACGTGTTGTTGCTATGAGCGCGTCCATTGTAACATATTGTTGCTATGAGCGCGTCCATTGTAACGTGTTGTTGTTGCTATGAGCGCGTCCATTGTAACATATTGTTGCTATGAGCGCGTCCATTGTAACGTGTTGTTGCTATGAGCGCGTCCATTGTAACATATTGTTGCTATGAGCGCGTCCATTGTAACGTGTTGTTGTTGCTATGAGCGCGTCCATTGTAACGTGTTGTTGTTGCTATGAGCGCGTCCATTGTAACATATTGTTGCTATGAGCGCGTCCATTGTAACGTGTTGTTGTTGCTATGAGCGCGTCCATTGTAACGTGTTGTTGCTATGAGCGCGTCCATTGTAACGTGTTGTTGTTGCTATGAGAGCGTCCATTGTAACGTGTTGTTGTTGCTATGAGCGCGTCCATTGTAACGTGTTGTTGTTGCTATGAGCGCGTCCATTGTAACATATTGTTGCTATGAGCGCGTCCATTGTAACGTGTTGTTGTTGCTATGAGCGCGTCCATTGTAACATATTGTTGCTATGAGCGCGTCCATTGTAACGTGTTGTTGTTGCTATGAGCGCGTCCATTGTAACGTGTTGTTGTTGCTATGAGCGCGTCCATTGTAACTTATTGTTGCTATGAGCGCGTCCATTGTAACGTGTTGTTGTTGCTATGAGCGCGTCCATTGTAACTTATTGTTGCTATGAGCGCGTCCATTGTAACGTGTTGTTGTTGCTATGAGCGCGTCCATTGTAACGTGTTGTTGCTATGAGCGCGTCCATTGTAACGTGTTGTTGCTATGAGCGCGTCCATTGTAACGTGTTGTTGTTGCTATGAGCGCGTCCATTGTAACGTGTTGTTGTTGCTATGAGCGCGTCCATTGTAACGTGTTGTTGTTGCTATGAGCGCGTCCATTGTAACATATTGTTGCTATGAGCGCGTCCATTGTAACGTGTTGTTGTTGCTATGAGCGCGTCCATTGTAACATATTGTTGCTATGAGCGCGTCCATTGTAACGTGTTGTTGTTGCTATGAGCGCGTCCATTGTAACTTATTGTTGCTATGAGCGCGTCCATTGTAACGTGTTGTTGCTATGAGCATGTCCATTGTAACGTGTTGTTGCTATGAGCGCGTCCATTGTAACGTGTTGTTGCTATGAGAGCGTCCATTGTAACGTGTTGTTGCTATGAGCATGTCCATTGTAACGTGTTGTTGCTATGAGCATGTCCATTGTAACTTATTGTTGCTATGAGCGCGTCCATTGTAACGTGTTGTTGCTATGAGCATGTCCATTGTAACGTGTTGTTGCTATGAGCATGTCCATTGTAACTTGTTGTTGCTATGAGCGCGTCCATTGTAACTTGTTGTTGCTATGAGCGCGTCCATTGTAACTTGTTGTTGCTATGAGAGCGTCCATTGTAACGTGTTGTTGCTATGAGCATGTCCATTGTAACTTGTTGTTGCTATGAGCATGTCCATTGTAACTTGTTGTTGCTATGAGCGCGTCCATTGTAACTTGTTGTTGCTATGAGCGCGTCCATTGTAACGTGTTGTTGCTATGAGCGCGTCCATTGTAACATATTGTTGCTATGAGCGCGTCCATTGTAACATATTGTTGCTATGAGCGCGTCCATTGTAACGTGTTGTTGCTATGAGCGCGTCCATTGTAACGTGTTGTTGTTGCTATGAGCGCGTCCATTGTAACTTATTGTTGCTATGAGCGCGTCCATTGTAACGTGTTGTTGTTGCTATGAGCGCGTCCATTGTAACGTGTTGTTGTTGCTATGAGCGCGTCCATTGTAACTTGTTGTTGCTATGAGAGCGTCCATTGTAACGCACAAAGTGTCACTATGGAGGATTATTACTAACAACATATTGAACTCATGAGCTTGTAAGGATTGAACTGTATCAAAGTTCCCCTCATTTGCAATGATGAGGAGAAATACCCAGAATGCAAAAGGTCACTGGGGTGGACCGGGTTCAGGTCCAGAGTCAGAATGAGTCTGATGCACAGAAGATTGTCCCAGTTCAGAGAGAGGTTGTGGGGGTCCTGTAGGGGGGTCTGCTGGGTCCTGTGGGGTCAGCTGGGTCCTGTAGAGGGGTCTGTTGGGTCCTGTGGGGTCAGCTGGGTCCTGTAGAGGGGTCTGTTGGGTCCTGTGTGGTCCTGTAGAGGTGTCCTGTGGGGTCCTGTAGAGGGGTCTGCTGAGTCCTGTGGGGTCCTGTAGAGGGGTCTGCTGGGTCCTGTGTGGTCCTGTAGAGGTGTCCTGTGGGGTCAGCTGGGTCCTTTAGAGGGGTCTGCTGGGTCCTGTAGAGGGGTCTGCTGGGTCCTGTGTTGTCCTGTAGAGGTGTCCTGTGGGGTCAGCTGGGTCCTGTAGAGGGGTCTGTTGGGTCCTGTGTGATCCTGTAGAGGTGTCCTGTGGGGTCCTGTAGAGGGGTCTGCTGGGTCCTGTGTGGTCCTGTAGAGGTGTCCTGTGGGGTCAGCTGGGTCCTGTAGAGGGGTCTGTTGGGTCCTGTAGAGGTGTCCTGTGGGGTCCTGTAGAGGGGTCTGCTGGGTCCTGTGTGGTCCTGTATAGGTGTCCTGTGGGGTCAGCTGGGTCCTGTAGAGGGGTCTGTTGGGTCCTGTGTGGTCCTGTAGAGGTGTCCTGTGGGGTCCTGTAGAGGGGTCTGTTGGGTCCTGTAGAGGTGTCCTGTGGGGTCCTGTAGAGGGGTCTGCTGGGTCCTGTGGGGTCCTGTAGAGGGGTCCTGTAGAGGGGTCTGCTGGGTCCTGTGGGGTCCTGTAGAGGGGTCCTGTAGAGGGGTCTGCTGGGTCCTGTGGGGTCCTGTAGAGGGGTTCTGTGGGGTCCTGTAGAGGGGTCTGCTGGGTCCTGTGGGGTCCTGTAGAGGGGTCTGCTGGGTCCTGTAGAGGGGTCTGCTGGGTCCTGTAGAGGGGTCTGCTGGGTCCTGTGGGGTCCTGTAGAGGGGTTCTGTGGGGTCCTGTAGAGGGGTCTGCTGGGTCCTGTGTGGTCCTGTAGAGGTGTCCTGTGGGGTCAGCTGGGTCCTTTAGAGGGGTCTGCTGGGTCCTGTAGAGGGGTCTGCTGGGTCCTGTGTTGTCCTGTAGAGGTGTCCTGTGGGGTCAGCTGGGTCCTGTAGAGGGGTCTGTTGGGTCCTGTGTGATCCTGTAGAGGTGTCCTGTGTTGTCCTGTAGAGGTGTCCCTGTGGGGTCAGCTGGGTCCTGTAGAGGGGTCTGCTGGGTCCTGTGTGGTCCTGTAGAGGTGTCCTGTGGGGTCAGCTGGGTCCTGTAGAGGGGTCTGTTGGGTCCTGTGTGGTCCTGTAGAGGTGTCCTGTGGGGTCAGCTGGGTCCTGTAGAGGGGTCTGTTGGGTCCTGTAGAGGTGTCCTGTGGGGTCCTGTAGAGGGGTCTGCTGGGTCCTGTGTGGTCCTGTATAGGTGTCCTGTGGGGTCAGCTGGGTCCTGTAGAGGGGTCTGTTGGGTCCTGTGTGGTCCTGTAGAGGTGTCCTGTGGGGTCCTGTAGAGGGGGTCTGTTGGGTCCTGTGGGGTCCTGTAGAGGTGTCCTGTGGGGTCCTGTAGAGGGGTCTGCTGGGGTCTGCTGGGTCCTGTGGGGTCCTGTAGAGGGGTCTGCTGGGTCCTGTGGGGTCCTGTAGAGGGGTTCTGTGGGGTCCTGTAGAGGGGTCTGCTGGGTCCTGTGGGGTCCTCTAGAGGTGTCCTGTGGGGTCCTGTAGAGGGGTCTGCTGGGTCCTGTAGAGGGGTCTGCTGGGTCCTGTGGGGGTCCTGTAGAGGGGTTCTGTGGGGTCCTGTAGAGGGGTCTGCTGGGTCCTGTGTGGTCCTGTAGAGGTGTCCTGTGGGGTCAGCTGGGTCCTTTAGAGGGGTCTGCTGGGTCCTGTAGAGGGGTCTGCTGGGTCCTGTGTTGTCCTGTAGAGGTGTCCTGTGGGGTCAGCTGGGTCCTGTAGAGGGGTCTGTTGGGTCCTGTGTGATCCTGTAGAGGTGTCCTGTGGGGTCCTGTAGAGGGGTCTGCTGGGTCCTGTGTGGTCCTGTAGAGGTGTCCTGTGGGGTCAGCTGGGTCCT